>PNEQ01038411.1:30559-64820 GCA_003012365.1 Medauroidea extradentata | reverse complement strand
GTTTCCTGTAAACGCTCCAGACGAATGCTGGTTGAGTTTCCTTTCTGTGTGTCACAGAAACAATAAAACTTGTGGCTGTGACCGAGTGAGATGGCGCAATGGTAAAACGTTGGACTAGCATTCGGGAGGACTCAGGTTCGATCCTCGACTCCGGCCATCATGATTTCTGTTTTCCATGGTTTCCTGTAAACGCTCCAGATGAATGCTGGGTTGGCGCCTTCATAAAGGCCATGGTCGACTCCTCTTCCGTCTCCTGTCATTGTACCACGTCACCTCACCATCCTAAATTACATCGTTGTCGACGAGACGTTAAGCCAGCTTACCTTTTGATTTTTGTATGTCATAATGCAACGACTGTGTCCCAAATTTTTCTGCAGGTAAAGAAAGTGAAGTCTACAAGAGAAACAGCTATTGGTACAGTTATAACATAGTGAATTGTTATCGTATACAAATATGTAATTTTACTGAAAAAGTTAACTCACAGACTTACATAATTTGCTTACTGGCATTGTGCCTGCAGTTTATCAATGATTTTTTCCTTATACGCAATTCTTCACATATAATCGTTGTTGAAAAAATACGCACGCACACACACATATTATATAACTTACATACATACAAGCATACACACACACCTAAAGAAAATGCACATGCATGCCAGTAGGAGTAGTCAGATTTATTATCTTAATTTTTTCTCTTTATGTGTTTTTTGATTATTGTTATTACTGAGACTTTAAAAAACCATGTAACTATTTAATGACATTAATAACGACCGTTTTTATATGAATTTGTTTATAACATATTTCGTGTATTCCAAAATCATTAACTTTTGTTATCACTTAAGTTGTTAATTATTTTTTCTGTACTTTTATTAGGTGTGAAATAAACTACAAAACGAGAGTGATCATCGCCGTTTTTAAAAAATGGACATCGGAAAGGAGAAAATGCAAGACAACAACCCTAGAAAAGGAGCTAATATATTTTCAACTGCGTTTTTTACGTAAGTTTGGTTCGTGTTCAGGTTATCATTCATCTGGCGAAAATAATGTATTGAAATGTGAACGATATTGTTCCTATAATTTTCATAGCAATCCAAAGAGCATCAGATACTTTCCTGGATCATATGTACAGGATGTCCCATAAGTTCGGTATCATAGGAAAAGTCTGATCACATTAAGAGAGTTAAAATAGGTGAAATGTAATTGTTAATAACATTACTGCTGCATGTCGCTCCATACCGCCGCCCATGTTATATCGTATAAAGCAATTTAAACCATCACATACGCATGTGCAGAGCACTCGCGGCCATTAATTTGAACATTTTCTGTCGTAATAACACATGGAAGTGAACATTCTGCTGTTTTCTTACGCCACCACACTACATCACTATTAAACTGTTCCATATTTCGCCAATTTATATTTACCCTACGAGACCAGATGTATGGGACAGACTGTATAATTTTGTATAATCCTGACCGGTGGGCCAAGGGTCCCGGGTTCGATTCCCAACTTATGAGGTCAATATTGACAGTTGCCACTCTAGGTTCAGTACTGGGTGTTGTGTTGTCCCCTCATATTCATACTGCGAAAGTCAATGACGAATCACCGCAGTTTCGTCCTCGCCTCCCCCTGAGGTTCAGACCAGCCTCCGGGCTGAAAATTCATTATCATAATCACTGGAGCCACGATCTTATGGCGAAAATACTTTCGCATCAGTTGGTTTCAATGTCTTATGTACACATATGCAGTTCTGCTTCGTGGCCAGTGATTGGATGTTTTAACTCTGACTTGTCTTGGAGCTCTACTGGCAGATAACAGACGTATGATGTCACAATTGTCTTGCTCTGATTGGTGTAGTAAAATGAGAGACGCATGTCTGAACTATGACACACTGCCAATAACCATGTGCAGGTAAAATATTGAAACAAAATGGCGAGAAAATATTTTCGTCACAAAATGGTGGCTGTAATCATCATATATAATCCTGTAGGTCACTTATGGAATTCATTGTTTAATTCAAAAATTCAAACTTGAATGATGTTATTTCCTTTTGTTTTAAGCATCATATATTGCTAGGGACTGAAAAATTTCGCGAAATCAATGGCCTGCATGTAAGAATCTCCCGACCATTTGTCCACTAGCTGCTACTCAGTGGAACAGCAGACAATGAACGAATAGACGTGGCTTGAATGTGCATAGTACAATGGATTCTAGCCTGCAGGTCTTTGAACCTGTGAAATTTTCCGGCCCCTATATATTGCATTAATCCCATGATTTTGCTCATGTCTGATGCTCGGAATCAGGAATGGTTTTACATTCGTGTGGATTAAAATCCGCATATTATGTTTGCCGAGGATTGTTATGATGCTGCAGAGCATCCCGTGTTCGTATTTAGAGTTAGGCACGGAATTCTGTGTCGTAGTACTTTTTATATAAGTGTTTATACGGGAAATTTTTGAGAATTTCTAGAATAAACAGTGTCCCTTAACGATTCAAAGAACAAAAAGGTAGTAGTCAGTGCAATATTTTACCGTACAGTTCGGTTACTTTACCCCTGAAAGGATAGCTTTCCACCACTTAAGATGGTGGTTTTGGTGTTTGAAGAAGAAATGGTGAGCTGTTTGTTGACTGTGCATTTCAAACTTCTTAAATGAGACTACAAGTGTAAAGTCTCTTGCTTACTCGTAGTGTGAACAGTTAAAACTTGTATGTGAAACGTAATATTACTTTCTGGTCATTTTGAATCAGTCATTTCATGAAAACAATCTTTTGACGTGGCAGATACAAAGCGACAATACAAAGTGAAATACTGCCTAGTAAATTAACAGTGATTCTCGTTGGTTTTCTTTTGATATTCCGAAACACGAGAAATAAATTTCAATCGAAGAGTACAATCCAGTTTGCTGTGCACTAAATAAGAACTTCAATGAAGTATCTGTAATTGACGTAGACTATGCCCAACGTAACGTCATGTAATCTTATTTTATCTCTTACATGAAACAAACGCTTACACCAAACAGAGCGGACGTTACATTTTTATGGAAATTATTTTCAAAAGCGCAGTTTGTATGTACCATTCTGGTTTGTCTATGGCACATAAGCTACCTGTACTAAGTGTCGGACAAGAAGCGTACCGTGATACTAAATGTTAAAAAGAAATTCAGCTACCTTCCTCGCATGTAACCATATTCCTCCTCGTGAGAAGGTAAATGCTGTCTAATAATAAGCTACTACTCTAATAACTTCGCAGCAGAATGGCTGTCAGTTTCATCGCAGTACTCAGTTGATGGGCTACACAGAAATCGTTGAACTGTTCGTAGAGGTAGATCCAGAAAGAAAATCACGTAGTAATAGACAGTACACAACTCAACCACCCCCCACCCCCACCCCCCGGCACAAAAAAATTACATAAAACTCTCTCACGAATATTTCAAATCCGAAACTGAATACTTAAAAAATTATTTTGAACCGTGATTTCGTTTGGTTAGTTTTTTTCCTTCCCAAGAATATCACGTGATAAGATTATTTTTCTTTACTGAACAAATCAGAAATTTAAAAAAGAATCTATCAAATATAACAGTACCCTTTCCCGACCCTTCATCTTGGTGGCGAAAGTCAATATCCGCTTCAAATCGTATGTCACTGAAGGAAAAACACTCTGCAATATAGACACGTTTTCAATTCAACTGACTGAGAAAAGAGGAAATGAAAAAAAAAAAAAACAGTACAGATAATGATGCGAAAATGTGACCACAATGTATATAATGTAGTCTGTACGTAATAAGAATACAAAATTTTCATGATAAATTAAAAATAATAATGCCGTGTAAAACATTCCTTTAAAAAGTAAAATTTAATTCTTTCAAATTATTATCGGCCATTTAAAGCATCCGGGGACCAATAAGTAACCAAAATATGTAGTAAAATCAGGAAATTTTAAACAGAAAAAAATGACTGCAACAATACTTACATTATGTTGTGTTTATATATGTGACAATTCTGTAAGATAACCCCAAAAATTAAATTTTGCTAAATTGTAATTAAAATTTTTGGATTGATACGTCATTTTGTGAATTTTGGCTTGCTGTTTTGTTCTGTTCCATTTCAGTTCCTAACTATCTGGTTTAATTAGCATCCCGAGGCATTTTAGAGCCAATAACAATTTAAAATTATAAAATTTTACTTTTTAAAGAATCGTTTTATGTGTCGAAGGTTTTTTAAATTTTAGTGTTATTTGTAGCTTTGTAAAACTTTGATACTTGAACTTAAATTGCAAACATTAAATTTTACGAAAGAAAATTATTATACAGTTTGAAAAGGACTGAACCCTTTCTTACCGTATTAACCCTACTGATATTTCTATTTACAATAATTTATATCAATAAACTTAATAATAAGAACCACGATTTTATGGCGAAAAGATTTTTGTAACATTTGGTTTCAATCATGGCCGTCTTTAGTAGAAGGACGGAGTCTTGAATGTGGCAACACTGCATCGGGGGCCTGCTGCTTGACACTTCTTGGCCACCCTAGTCCACAGACGACTAAGATATCCCTAGTCTCTGCAAAGTGTATAGATGCAGCTTTAGTAGCATGTACACGTGTACAATGACTAGGGCAGCCAATGAGTGACCGGCAGCAGGCCTCCGATGCAGCGTTGCCACATTCAAGACTCCGGCCTTCTACTAACGACGGCCATGTTTCAACGTGTCATGTGCATATCTGCAGCTGTGCTATATCGTCTGTGAGTGAATGAGTTTACTCTCACTTGCCTTGGCAAATTACAGACGTACAGACTCACAATAATCTTCTTCTGATTGGCGCAGTCAAATGAGAGACGTGTCTGAGCAAAGACACGCTGCCAATAACCATGAAGCAAAGCTGTTGATGTGCACGTGAGACACTGAAACAAAGTGGGACAAAAATCTTTACGCGACAAAATCGAGGCCCTACTAATAATATTATAATACATAGTTTTTACAACATAAAAATAAATCAAAAGCACATTATGAATAAGTTTTATAGCAGTTAAAATATTCACAATATAAAACACCAATCTTCTGAAATTTAACGCGTGTGAATTTTTATTTTATGACGTGGTATTTATTGTTATTACAGCACGAGCTAACACTTGGTTGCAGGGAACGACTACTCTGAATTACTACAGACATGGAAAACTCGCGTATTTATTTATTGACAGACTAGACTCTACTGATGCGTACACTCTCGAGCACACACTGTGGTTTCATTGCTCACAAATCTTTATCTTACGTATTTGACTAATCAACATGTGATTGGTCACTCTACCGAAGAACTATAAATTACTGGCTCAGAGGGTTCCCCGCTACAATACACGACGCTGTAAGGTCTGTGAAAGACGTAGAGCTAGCAAACAACAGACCGGAGTCTAGTCTGTTTTCTGAAATTCACGTGAAATTTACAAGTGTCTATGAATTACAGACACTGCGCGCTTGAGTGCAGCAGCAGGTCCAGGTTACCATATCATTGCAGGAGAGTCGGATCTACGAACATGTGCCAAAATTATAGTCGAGTGAATGAAAACAAAAATTCCGAAGTGCAATGCAAGAAAAACGCATTTGCAATCCGTGCAACCAAGGATAAGTGAGGTAAACTACAGTAAATATGTTTACGAAATTCTCACACCGCCTTTGAAAATCGCTCATAACTTTTAAACAACTGAACATATTTTATTCAAATACAACTAAGAACCATCCCGATAAAACTAGCTTTTAATTGTATAAATAATCATTGAAATTAGTTCATCCGTTTGGTAGCTATAAGATGCCAACGACAGACACACACACAAACAGCCACAGCCGTCAAACTTTCAACACCTCTCGTTTTTCGTCGGAGGTTAAAATAAAAATACTGTATTGAACCTTGCGTGAGAAAAGAAAACGAGGGGACCGTGTTTGAGAGCGACCAGCTTGTATAAAGATAAAAATGAGTTTCAATAGACTATCATAGCGTAGAATTAGAAAATCATTTCCACAGAGATTATTATGTTTTAATATTATTACCTTACCGAAAATTTAAATCAAGTTTTATAACTAAAGCGAGGTAAAAATGCATTACGTACGCTGGTCAGCAGCACCCGTAATGCTCCATCGATTTTGTGCCTAGCGCACACAAACGCAGCCTATGTACAAAGCAATTTAATTTCAGAATTTTTATTAATTTCATAATATCAGTTTGGATATGAAGTGTGGTCTGTAGAAATGTAACGTTATTTCAAGCAGTGTGGAAATAAACAAATAAACATTGTTTCTCCGTTTGAAGTCTGCATGAGTGCTCGAGGAATCGTACGAAACATTATATATTATTGAGAAAAGATTCTTCAAATATTTTCTCGACGAACCAGATTTTAGAGTAGAGTTAACAAACTATAAGCATAATTCAAAGTAGAAAGTGTAAAAAACAAAGTTTCAAAACTGTTATTATATTGGGTTTCAGCTACACATTTGGTCTTTTTAAGAAAGGCTTCTCCGACGAAATTACTGAAGATGATTTATGGTGTCCCTTAGATCATCACAAGTCAGAGTTCCTGGGTAACAAACTAGAACAGTGAGTAACATTATATAGTTTCAATTTGCAAAATGTAAGTGTTACAACTTTAGATTGTATTTGTTCAATCGTGCGTGTTCTTCCGCATCATAAACATGCTATAAGTTACAAAAAATATGTTTTTTTTTTTCTCAGGAACTGGAAGGAAGAACTTTTTCATGCCAACGCGAAAAACAGAAAACCAAGACTTTATATGACTTTACTAAAAACCTTCAAGTGCCAGTTTCTCTGGATGTGTGCAGTAATGTTGGTCTTCGAGATGGCAAGCAAGTAAGTCACAGTTCAGTCAATCTTAAGGGAGGGGGGGGGGGTGATGGTAAATTTTTTTAATTTTGTTTATGCTTCGATGTTTTGTTAACGTCATTGGTAAGGCCTAATTAATGCCAAAATTATTCAAAAAATTTGTAAGAAGTAAAAAATAAAGATTTAAAAGAAAATAATTTGTCTTTAAACATTTGTAGCGATTTCTTCAACTGGGAAAGTACCAAATTTAATTTACTGGTTCAATCGAGTTGTAATATAATACATTTTAAAAAATGTAAAAATTGAGTATATTTCATAGTGTGCCATTAGGTCACAAATGTGTCACGGAAACTGTAATATTTGCACATAATTTAAATTAAACCTCAGTGTAATATTCTGCAGTGTTTCTAGAACACAAAGCTATTAACAGATTCTGTATCCGTGTATTGTGTGACGAACAGGATGATTTGTCTTATTGTAATGTGTAAATGTCGCCGATTGTATGGTTGGTCATTAAAATGTCGCTAGTTAGTGCTGCACTCTACCATAAGAGAAGGAACAATCACAGTCATGTTAGATAAGTCGCTCGAGATGGCAAGAAGTGAACTATCGATATCACCCTCCGTCCCTTGGCGAACACAGTGAATAGCCAGACATGTCGCATTTTCCGGCAACTTTATAAAATGGAAAATTTGGAACCTGAAATGGGTAAAATATTTAATTATCACACACACAATCCACATTCGTGACTTTTCAACTGCTGTTGTGCGTGTGAAACAAATATTAACACTTTAAGGCTAAAAGTGTATTTAATTCAACGAGTGCAAAATGTCGCACAAAAAACAGCCGTTTCTGTAACCTGGCTCGTTATTCGAAGTAGCCAATAAGAGAGTAGCCGAGAAAGTATGTCGTTCAAAACTACTTATGAAACTTGTTTACAAAGAACGATGCTAATGCGATCTTAACTCGTTCGGTACTCGTGTAACCGCTACATAATACTGAACATGTTTTAACTAAAGTTGTTCTATTTCTAGTGTGACCGTGGCCTAACTTTGTACTGATGTTTCAGAAAAAATGTCCAAGATTGGGACTCGAACCAAGAGCTTACGCTCCACAGTGATTCGCATATTTCTTGAACTCAAAAGACTATCGAAGCAAGTTAAAAGTTGCAAAATAATGGCGACCATACGAGTCTGGAATACCGTTACATGTTTGTCTAAACGTATCTAGCAAATCGCACGTGAGGAAAATGAAATACCCACACACGACTTGCCGAAGTGCGTCTTAAATAAACTGAATTAATGCCTTTCACTGTACGTCCAATGTTCTACAAACCATACATTTTCAAAAAGAAATATTTATTAAGCCATATCCGCCTAGTCTCATGTCGAATGAAGTCACAGCTTTGGTAATGTGTGAACGGGTCACTGGACCAACACCCCTGGAATTGTAATCTGCAGGGGCGTGTTAGTTTCAGTATAAAGTGCCCACCTCTGACTACAGCCACCCAACCACTATATATCATGTGTAAAACCTAGTAAAATAACAGTTTTACAACAGGCGTAAGCCAACTGCTTACATAAACGTTTATTATAAAAATGTATTCGGTTAATAGTTTTTGTCGTTAAAGATTGCGTACATTAATGGTGTCATAATATTGGTCAATAGCACTTGCAATGGGTTTCATTTGAGAATAACGGTAGATATAAGATCCCAACTGAATTTAATATGGTCGCTGTCTGTTTACAATGAAGGTCCAAAAACAGTGGAAATCTTTGGTAATGTTGCGTAAGAAATGCAATAAAATATTTTATAATTTTCATGACATTCGAAGTTATAATTACCATATAATGAGTTCAACAGACTAGTATAAATGAGCTAGGGTTACAAGCACGTATACTATCTAAATTTGTTATGAGTAGGGACAGGAAAATTTCGCGAAATCAATGACCTGCATGTTAGAATCAAATATCCTATGCATACTCAAGTCCCGACCATTTGTCTACTAGCTGCTACTCAGTGGATTGTCTCAAAATTGGTATCCGAACCAGTGTTTTGACCCCCAAGGACTCTCCTTGCGAACACCACTTAAGAAAATTGCTGGACAGACTTGAAACCAAACAGGGTTATACAACAAGTTGAGGAAGTGTTGCAAGGGCGTGGCTTAGTAACCTTGTAGTTATAGAGAAACCCAATTGCAAACTCAAAGTTTGTCTAGACCCATCTCAGTTAAACAAACATGTCAAACAACAATATCACATAGTTCCCAAACTCTTTTTTTAACGTGAGAGATGGATACCACCAAAACAATCTGGTCGAAGAATCATCCCTCATATGTTGATTTTCTACCCCGTTTGGTATATATCGGTATATCAAATTGCCCTACGGAACATCCAGGGCGTAAGAACTTGCTCAACATTTGGTTATGAGAATCTTTGAGGGCATACCTAACACAGTAATATACTTTGACAAATTACTATGCATGAGGGAGATTGATGCCACATATGATGAAACGGTACGCCAACTTATAGACAGGGCACATGAAAGAAACAAAATTTAAAACAAAAACACTGAAATTGAGTATGTTGGCCATGTATTCTCGGCAGATGGCATGAAAATATACCATGAGAGAGCAACAACTTATAAAAACCTAAAACTCCATGCTAAAAAGAAATAACTAAATTAATACTAGGAATTTTCAGTTAGGTTTGCAATTTAGTACCCCGAACAGCAACACTCATTGCCCCGCTATATGACTTGCTTAGAGGAGTTCAGGGACAGTGGCTACTGTCACAGAAATTACATTGCAATGTGATGCATCACGATATGGGCCAGGGTGTTGCTTGTTATAAAAGTCCAATACAGAAACAAATTGATTACATATGATAATAATTGCCTCATACTTCTTTACAGAAAGTTAAAAACTTATTTTTAATCGGATAGAGAGTTAGCGGCTGTATACTTTGCTGAATAAAAATTTCATGATTTCATATACGGTCGTGAGGAAAATGTTAAGGCTATTCACAAATCCTTAGTAGCAGTTACGCACAAAAGCATCAGAAAAAATAAGATCCCCGAGACTTCAACATCTGAAACTGAAGCTCCTTAAATATGCCGATACTCTGAATGTGTACTAATTTACATACCAGGGAAAAACTTACACTTGGCTGACGCAATGTCAAGTATGCCCCTACCAAAAACTGGTGAAAACAAGGAAATGCTACGAAATGTGCATTCAATTAGCGCTCATTTACCAACGAATGATGAAAGAAAACATATATTTTAAATGGAGACCACATAAGATCCTGTACTTTCAGGTGGATATAAATTCCAGTTAAGAGGCTAGCCCCAGACCAATGAAGCTGTCACAGGAATATCAGGCATTCTTCAAGCTTCAAGATAGCCTTCACATTGCAGACAATATTTAGTTCCTAAGCAACAAAATTGAACTCTCTGTGTCACTGCGACACTATATTAGTAGCCTACATGAAGAGCATGAGGGGGTTGAAAAACAAATGCCAGAGCAAGATAGTTGTCCTACTTGCCTCAAATACATATATATATATATATATATATATATATATATATATATATATATATATATATCAAACTTCTGGACGTGGGAGAAATTCAGGAAGCCTAACAGACAGTGCCACTAATACTATATAAGATACCAAGATTTTGATATTTCAAAGTTGGAGGTCATATATTAGAAGAGGCTGGACATGTCTATCACATACTGGTCGACTACTATTCCCACAGGTTGGATATACGGCCACACTCAACACAAAATCCTCTGTGTATATAATAAATGTCATGCAGGTATTTTTCAATATCCATTAATTTCCTAAGGTCCTCATTGCAGACAACATACCATTTTCATCATACGAGCCTCAACAGTACTTAAAATAATATGGAATCACCCTTCATGCACGCAGTCCTCACTACGGCAGAAGCAAAGGTATGGCAGAAAAAACTGTGGCAATTACCAAGATGTTTCTACAATAAAGCAAATCGGAAGACACTGGGATCTACTACGATGGCATAGTAACATTTCAGCCCTCCTACTACAGGATTACAAGCCTCCAATACACAAATGTTATTTAGCAGCTGTATCAAAGCCAGAAAGCCCATAACCACAGCAATGATGCAACCTGGGATCCAGGAGGAGGTATAAGACGCCTTGTAAGAAAAGCAAGTATTATCATGACAGGTCAGTACAGAAGAGAGCAACTCCATTTTTAGAAGGGTACAAGGTAGTCACCAAAGTAGAAAAGGAAAAGCATATGGGAACCAAGTGTTATGTTAGAAAAATGCAGTGAACCTTATTCCTACTTGGTCAGGAACAGCATAAACTACAAGAGGGGATAGTCAGAAGTAATATATGTCATCTACGACCTTCTCATTATAAATGATTGTGTCAAACAAGCAGTGTAACAAACTTAGAAGAAATTGTAGCAAGTAAATTATATTCCATAGTGACAAACAGGAGGAGGAATGTATTGCATGGCGGAAACGATGTCAAGGGTTTGAAGATAGCGAAATGGTTGAAGGAATCATTGATACAGACACAAAAGACTGTAACGGGTTTACGGACCTTGAAATCCAGTCAACAAGGAAATCTGCAAATAGTGGCTTAAGTGGCGAAAACAAATTACAGTATGTGACGAGAAGCAGTCGTAATGTAAAACTGGAACAATGCTATGATCCAGTGTAGACTATTAGAATGTATCTACAGTGGAAAGTAGTAGGTATATATGTGAAAGAAAATAAAATACAATATGGCATCAGGTTATTGCTTGTCGTATCCTTGCAACTTATAGCATCTCTAAAACGTAAAGAATTATGTATCAATATATTTAACCTAATGTATTCTGTCTCGGAACTGTTTTATTCTTGTCCATTGTTTCAGGCTAGGCCAGCCACTCGTCCTGGGTATGTTGCTGAGACACTTCCATCTCAACTCCAGCAGTTCGACGGAGGCAATAAACAGCGCCATAGGTTTCAGCTTTCTCGTGTTCACGTACTCGTTTTACAACGCGCACTACCTGCACTATGGCTTCACCGTAGGAGTCAAGACGAAGACAGCATTGTGTTCTCTCATCTACAGAAAGGTTTGATACGAATTTAAAAGTACTTCAAACTGTTTTATCAATTTGCTTCGTACGCAGAGAGAGTGATTTGGCGAGGAGATTTAACTAGCTATTTATTTCCAAACTAGCATTTACGATTCCGGCGTTCGTTTTAGGTTATTATTGTGATTCTATTTTACTGGACCAATGAGGCTTCTTGTATACGGATAATGAACGTCAGTGATTCAGTTGCAGTCAATTGAACCGAGTCAAATGATTGTGATCAAATAATTTTAGCACGGAAGATTTTCGCGGTTTTCCACTCTCTCTTCTTATACAAATAGTGTTCCAGCGTAATTCATTTTGACGAGAATGCATACGTTTTATTTTCCTTACCTTTTATTAGGCACTATTCGAATGATAAGAAAGAGAATGCATATACTTGAATGTACTGAAGTTAAAGAGTATTGGTTAACGCTTAGAGGTAACGCCTCGCTAGATTGGCGAATTCTCTGCTGAACTTATGATAATAACATTTGTTCAACAACAACTTTATTGTTATGTTCACCCACGTGTTCCACTGTTTTTATCTCGTAAACAAAATGTTCGGACTAACCCATAGTGTTAAGAGTTAGTCTCCCTCTTACGTGCTGTTTTATTGATTTTCCTTACCTTCTTCGTTTCACGGCCGAAAATTCCAAAAGTACCATAATGAAAACATAGCTGTTTATCTTGCCCTTCAGTAGACGTATAAGAAGTGAACTAAAAACTTATAATTATGTATTTTTCTATAAAAAAATATGAAGGAGGCTGACTCTTAATATTGGTATTCAAAATTATACGTCTTTGTACCAGTTCTGTATGTAGCTGGTCGTGCAGATCGCTTTTAGCGCTTTTGTTAATCAAGACACTTTTTTGTACGTTAATAGTCTAGCATCAGAAATAATTTAGTGGAATGGAAAGGGGAGAGGAATACACAAAACTTGTTGAATAATAGTACAGTTTGTGTTGAATTATGATTTATAGCAAATGAGTAGATACTATACAATTTTAATCCAACTAGTTATGCAACCAGCAACTTAACACAAATGTTTGCCTTACTTTAGTTTTAAGTATGTTGAGCAGTAGCGTGGTGTGGGTGTGTTGCAAGGTGAGCTGTACTTTGCCACGCCTGTACAACTACATGATTTGGCCATCGGCAGTGTCGAGGCATGGTGTGATGCCACTTGTAATAGGACACTTTCGGATTTGTACAGATGTCGCGAAATACAGCTTATCTTGCAACACATTTACGCTACACCACTGAGGTTGAGATATCACAAATACTTTTTAAACCCCATTAAGTAGGCATACCAATATCTTGTTTACCTCACAAGAAAGTGATTTCATAGTGAGTTAATTACACACTTATAACGAAATATATGTAGTTGCGACACTGTTCTTAAGAGTGAGTGGACCTGGCGCGAGAGACGTGCTGTAGCGTGGTACAGAAAGTATTTCTTCTTGTATAACTATTAAAAATGTTTCCAATGTGTTTATCTACGAAAAGAAGACACGCTTCAAACTGTTTCCTTATGATTTTAGAAACACCGTCCGCTAATTAAAATCATTATTTCCAAACTCCTCAACAGTTCTAAAAATGACTTTTTCACGTTGCTGTAGCTGAGAAAATATCAACCATAATCGGAAATCTAAATCATACAAACTTACATTGGACTAAAATAATAAGGTCATAGCTAGAGACACTGGTAAATCGCGGGAAAAGTTGATTGTTTGCTAGGCTCCAACATACTATGTATAACACTGAAGGTTTTGCACCTATATTGGCTATTGTTTATATGAAGTACCGTGTTCCTCTTCAACAGACCCAATTAGAACTGTACAGTTTAAACACAGAACGTGTGTGGTTTGCTAGAAAACTGTTCACACGTGTCACGATTGAGTTACTATAGTTTATTGAAGACAATGTCAAATATTTTCGCGATTTTCCAGTGTCTCTAGTCTTAGCTTGTAGTCACATTTAGAAACAGTTTCTAAAACACTGCGCGCTAGTTTGGTACTCCGCGCCTAGAGGCGATGAGATACTTGACGGACGTGTTATATTCGACTTATAGCCTTCCCCCTTTCCGTGCCTTAAACGTAAAAAAAAGCTAGACTCCACTAACTCTTAAAATAAATGTTGATTAGTAGCATAAGGACATTACGTAATTTCTAATGTCACGTCATGTACACAAGACATTAAATGGCACGAGTATTCAAATGACTAGTTTAAATTTGTATTAGAGATGTAATTTCGATGAAAAAGCAGTAGAGTATTAAATTTGCAGGCACTTCGTCTTAGCCACGCCACGATGGGGAAGTCAAGCCCTGGGCAGATAGTAAACCTACTTTCGAACGACGTAAGCAGGTTTGACCTCGTGTTCCGATTTTACAACTACTTCTGGTTCGCACCGCTGTTTATGGTGATCGCAATCAACGTCATCTGGATGCAGTCTGGTTGGCCAGGCCTCATAGGAGTCGCCACCATCGTCGTATCATCAGTACCGCACGGTAAGACAACTTTGCTCCTTCGCGACCTGCCGTACAAGGCTGGTTGCGTTGCACGGGAAGTGGCATTAGACTATACATAATGAGGTACCTGAAGAACTCCACGATTTTTATTTTTATAGTCATAGAGGCACGTGAATTTCGCGGATATATTCTACGTCAGGTTGAACGTCAATACCATATACTTCACTGTATCTTCTGTCATTGGTCGACGGATTTCTCGGCACACATTTGACTAAAGTAAGCCGGTAGTAAATAAGTTAATAATTCACAGCGCTATCGCGTGCTACCCGTTTGTACGGATGGAAGCCAATGGATACTGGATTTTGGCCAGAACGTGTATAGGACTGAGAAATATACACTGCTGCCAGATGAATATGCGAAATTCACGCACCTCTATGAGTAAAGTTTACAGAGGCGTGTTGTGAGCAGCTGCAAGGTATAGTATTAATACGGTACACGCAGCAGGAATCAGTTACAACATTACAACTGGATCTAACAGAATGTAATGTGGCACCTACAAGTTAGCTGCACCTATTATTACACATAGTTTGACGACCACCGCACATATAGGTCTGAGAGACTGACATAAACACGAGGAAGTAAACAAGTACAGTTCACAACAACAGCAGCTTACCTTGCAACACAGTCACCACACGCCACTGAGGGATTATTTTCGTCTCCCGCTTGTACGCCGTTAGGCTTAACAAGGGACAGCTTAAAGCTATCAAAACCTAAGTAAATCACACAAACATCCATGCCCGTGCTGGGATTCGAACCCAGGACATCTCGCACCGTAGCCCGGCATGCTACCGACCACACTACGGAAGCCGGTCCCACCATTAAGAGCAGTTTTATGTTGCTGATGTCGTGTAACCTCAGAATTAATTCCTCTACTGGCGGAAGAGTGTACCTGCCCGTACCAGTCTAAAAGCAAACTCACAGCACACTTAACATACGTAAGTACGCGGGCAAGCACGTAAGGTTTTTTGGGTTTGGATTCACAACACCGTAGACTGTATTTATGTAGCAAAGTTGTTTTTGTTTCTGTCAAATGTCGGTATTACATTATGGCTGGAGATGGTGGTTAATCGCGGGAAAACTTGACTGTTTGCTGGATTTCAACGCACTTTCAGTTTACCAGAAGATTACTGGCTTTCACTTGTACGCAGAGCTGTTACCCTATTTGACTGATCCAATAAGAATCCCGCTGTTGTAATATTTTATGCCTATTATCGGTCTGCAGACAGCTACGTTGTATCAGACGTACGTCACCCAATCATGTATGTTGCAATTAACTATCAGTGTTTTCAAGAGTATGTTGGCCCAAATCATTTTTGCGATATACCATCATCTCTAATTATGGCACACTAATATGTTTGGAAATAAGCAAAAAATAAATAAATAAATAAATAAATAAATAATTTAATTCAGAAAGAGAAAGTATTTGAAAAACATTATAAAATTTTAAATTAGTTTTACGTTCTTAAGACTGCTTGTAAGCTGGCTTCACAATCACCACTTAGCTTACGTACGTAAGGAGAAGAGAGTTGGCCAACACAGTCATATACGTAAGCACGTCACGTTGTGATGTGAATGTTCGCACGCACATTCAGAGTTTCTACTTTTACACTACGTACATCGTACGCACACTATGTGTTGGTTGTGAATACAGCTTAAGTTACGTAAAGTCATTGCTTCCCTTGGAAAACATCCACGCCTCACCACTGCTCCAGTAACTTTATTGCACTATTTCTCCTCAGCAATAAAAACAAATATACCTCCGTTTTATATTACATTCAACATTCAGCGAATTCAGTACATTTTTCTAATATAAATTACATTTATTTATAACTTTTTACTTCAATTTTAATGTCAAACATCCGAAAATAAAAACAAGCACAGAATTTTATTGATTTGTCATAATTCCATATTCAATGGTGTTTGATTTGTTGACTAAAACGTTAATCGGTGCAGCATATTGAAATATTATGCCGTGATTACTGTTAATGCGACTTACATGTTTTGAAGAAGCATCTGTTTTTTTTCAAGAAGTACAAAATAAAAATCAGGAATTCAGTCAAATTGCCTCAAGTTGGTGTATGGCAGTTTACAAAACAATATTCTCAATACAAACGAATTAACAAAATTCCGAAAAAAAAAATCATCACCTAAAATTTAAAATCTGGACAGGCCATAATACGGTTACATTCAGTTTAATTTACTTTAATTAATTTGAACAGTTATGAAAATAAAAATCTTGACAAACTTAATTAGGGTTTCATATAACTTTACATAGCTTAAGAACATTTAAAGTGTTATAAAATTTTTAATCTGGTTCAACCATAATATGGGTTTGCTCTATTTCATGTAACTTTAGTAAATTTTAACAGTTACAAAATTTAACTCTTGAATGACCTTTATTAGGGTTTACTCTATGTCGTAGAACTTTAACATATTTTGACATTTATTAAGTCATTAATTTTTTTTTGTGTTCTTTTATCTCTTGGAATGCCAATGAACAAGTTCGGTTTAACAGGTCTGTAAGACAACGTGATCAGACAGCTCGGACAAACGTGTCCGCACACCTGTGTCAGGGCTTTTAATTAAAATTAGTTTAGGATATTTCAACATGCGATAAAACTGTACGCTGATTTGAAGGACGACTAAGGAAACTGCAATAAAATATAATACGTGACGCTACAACACCATGCGTGTAACTGTAATTCCATCGTTCCTTTAAAATATGGCCTCCGAGTAGGCGCAAGTATGTTTAAGGCACACTGCAAAACTTTCAAAATTCTGCTTTTTTTCATTAATTTCGACTTTACACTGTCTTCACAAACTCAGAAATATTTTAATATTCTCATGAGGTAAGGCTACGTAACAAAACATTTTTTGCGCAATGTCACAGCCGTTTGAAAATAAAAATGTCTGGTTTATATTCAAACAATAAATTAATGCTGTTTTGTTTTCTTACTTACAGTTTGGTTGGCAAGACTTACAGTTGCCTACCGCAAGTTGATAGCACAAAAATCTGACGAGAGACTTAGACTTATGGAGGAAATAATCTCAGGTGTGAGGATAATAAAGATGTATGCATGGGAGAAGCCGTTTACCGCCCTGATTAGTTTGGTCAGGAAGTAAGTATTCCTCTGTCAACGCAAGACTAAATTCATGTAATGTTACTGCTTAAGTCAGTATAATGTTGGATAAAATGCAGTAGCTGTTAATTTTTGTTGCAACGTATCATTATAGGTAATAGAACAGAACACATAACATAGAGCTAAATGTCAAATAATCTACTTACGTGAACATATACTAACTGTTTGCGTAGTATCGCGAGGCGTATTACATAAAAATTCAATATACATTGTTGAATTAAGTTTTGTATGTAAAGAATGAAGAATAATATGCAACAATTATTATTAATGTGTGGTAGTAAGTGTCGCGCAATAAACTTAGGTAAAACTAGTTTCAGTGACTAAGGAATATGTTTCTGGATTAATAATCAATTGGTAATTGCTAATATGCAAACATTTTTATTTAAAATTTTAATAAATAACTATAATTCAAGAAGAGTATTTATTACCGAAGTATTTACAGCTTGGGAAAGTTTAGTAATCAAGGTTCCATAATTTCCGCTTAACTTTACAGGTACGACAAAGTTTTTTTTTTTTTTTTTTTTTTTTTACGATGTATGTTTGATTTTAAAGGACTTCATAGCTTTTCTAAGTAGATCACTGTCATCAAAATTTATGAGGCAACGTATAATTTACTACCTGAAGTGTAAGTAGATTTAAATTTGAAGAGTGCTGTACGAGAGTGTATATTAATCTACCTAGTTAAAAAGTGTCCACAAATTTATTGATAGTTTTACGGTAGTTAACTTTTGTTTGCAAATATATCCTCCAGGTTTTTTGATTACAGAAATTCTCTCCGTTGCTTCACTTTACGCGCACTTCACCATTGTATTAAAACAAAAGTCAGGTCGAATAATTGAATGTTTTCGCTACGCTGCTCACTAGCCAAAATTTCGAAGTCTCAAATATATATAATTTATTTCTAAACAGACTGTAACAGAATACGCACAATTAAATACGCGGCAAATTTGTACACTGATAAAATGAATAATTTAAATTTCACGAAGATTGTTGACAATTTTTACTTGTAAGCCTAATATAGATAATGTCACAGGGAAATATTTGAACAATAAATTTGTTTTCATATTTCCAGTACGTTTTTGACAAACTGTAATTCCAATTCGTGTAACAGCAAGTACCATAATCATGTACTGAAACTAAAAGCTGGCCACCTAACTCATTATAAATACTTTTGTCATTCGCTGAACAAAACCTTTATGTATTAGAGAATGTGTTGTTTTATTTTTCCTGCATATTCATGCTAGTAGAGCAAAATTTATTTTTAGATATTAGCTAAACATATGGTGTTATTTTATTTTTCACTTCGAATACGTTTATCACATTTTAAACAATTAACCTTCTTTGTATAACTAATCCACGTGACAATATAATATAACATAAACATATACTGTGTTACTATCACTTACAAGTTCAGATTTATTATGATGGATTTATCATACGATTGACTCATTTTCAAATATAATTTATTTCTTAGTTAAGTAAGTACTAGATTTGTATTTACTTTGCCTTTTTATGACTATGTTAATTATTCAACAGCTCAGAATTGAAAGAGATTAAGAAAACTTCTTACATTCGAGGATTTTATCTGTCGTTCGTAATATCTAATCCAAGAATCGCCATTTATAGTACTATGATTGGCATGGCATATATTGGCGAGGATCTAACAGCTGAAAAGGTGAGCAAAAATGACCTCATAATGTAGAATAATGGTTGTATAGACTCACATATCCCAGAATATATGATAATGATGATTACTACTTTGTTCCTTATTCTTATGGTTTTGGTTGACATGAAGTATATCACATAAAAAATACATGCGTGCGCTTCTGTTGTAAAGCACCAATCTAATATACAGCGTGGGCCAGAATGCATGTGCCAAACTCCGGGACGGGATTGTTTATGCAAATTAAGGTGGGGTTACATCGACCAACACTATTGTGCGGTGAATATTAAGGGAGTTACACGTTGTTGAAAACAAAATTTTGGAATAAATTTTTTGGAAAAATACTAGAAAGTGTAAAAGATAGAGGCACCAAAATCGGCATAGAGCTCTAAGAATCAGAGCAAATAAATCTGTGAAAATGTGGTTGACGCAACGCTCCCCTCCATTGCTTTTGTAGAGGTTTCTCAACCTATTTGTGAATGTACCTTTTAAGTATTAAGCGGTAATAAAATATTAGATACGTATAATTGCTTATCGCGCAAAATGAAGGAGAAAGTACCATTTGTGTTAATTCACTCCGATGAACCGTTTTCGAGAAAGCGAATCAAAATACGAAGGCACAGTGTAACCCCACCGAGGTAGGCAATACGACGGCTTCCTGAGCCGTGCTAATTGCAGCATTGAATGGTTAAAGTCGTGCTGGGAATATTACAAGGGGGGACCGTCTGATCGCCAAAACTCTGATCCTACTGCGCAACTGCTTATGACGTCACGCGAGTTGCAAGGGACAGACATCTATCACAAGACAGTACACTTCCGACGCCCCGCACGTGTACAATACAGTATTCTACATGTCCATGAGTATACTTACTGGCCCGAGCCCGCGCAGCCGCAATAACTCTTCAACTTAACTCACCATCAATCAAAAACTATTCATTCAAATTACTTGAACATTTTTACTACGTATTAATGACGTGTTCTGCCAATGAAGAAAACTGGTAGTTTACTTTACGTAAATTACTTCATATTAAAATATATATCTTAACGATGTAGTGTTGACTATTGACGTCAAATTGCAGGGAAAAATATAGTAAGCGAGAATCTTTTTGGTTTTTTTAGATAGATGAGTGGTACCAGAGGACGAAAGGAATATAAAACTGTAAATTTAATAGTTATGTCCTCTTCGAAGAGTTGCGAGATGTGCTATAATTTTAGTGGCAGGTAGAAGACAGAACATTTCAGACACGTTAGTTCGAGATTGGCGGACTGATCTGAACTGATACATCGATTTATCTGCACTGCTTTTCCTATGATAATTTCAATTTTATTACCTATAACTTTTTTCGTTTTTAATGTTATCGATATTTATGTACTAAATCAATATATTTAATTATTAATCATAATTCTATATCTAATGTTACCTGTCTACTGGCTTAGAATATTTATGCAGTATATTAAATTATAGTTGTAATTTTAGTTTTCATTAAAACCTTTTACTATTTTTTTATTTAAATACTTTAGCGCAACACCATACAACTTTATTTTATATATTAGTAATTTGTAATTTTTCGCAACCCGTCGGAACATACGTACACACGTACACACAAACACACACACACATATATATATATACATACATAACAACTATTCGAGACACATCTCAGCAATAAATAACACACATACTTCTTTCGCCATATTACGCACTTGATAATTCGCAGAAAAAACATTTGTTGCTCTGTAGAAAACTTTAAAATAAAATTCGTTGATCAATGCATTCAATTTAATGTCTCTTTTTAGTTTGTGTATTACTCAAACATAGCACAAAGCATGCGAAAATTTCCAAAGTTGACTGAGAGAGTTATAAAAATACATGAATCATAATTTCAAGTAGATACAATGTTTGTTCCAAGTACCGCGATTTATTATCTAAACAAAAGCTGCAGCTTATGTTGTACGTGATTAAACTAAACTGTAAAGGAGACTGTAAAATGAAAAGTACTATATTAGTGAAATAGATATATGTAAATACTGTTTCGTTGGATACAATTATTTATACTGTCCTCATATTTTGTTTCTGCGTCGTGTGATAGTATACTAAACAAACATACTATTCACATTTAATTCTAGAAAATGACATAAAACTATAATGGAGATAGCTTCGTCTCAAGTAAGTACAGTCGTATTTATTAAAAATAATTCGATTTCAGTATCAATTCAATATTTTAAGGAATTATGTAAATTAACACATATTTATTGTTAGTTACGTTTATCTTTATTCGTTGTGTTACAGATAATGACGAAAAATAACAAAATCATCTGATTCTACGACAGTTTTCAAGTCATAAATGCCGATATCCTCCAATGTATTTACTAAATCTTATTTATGAAAGTTGTTATTAAAATTTATTTTTAAATAGAAGAACCATAAATGTTACAGAGAATATTAAAAACAGTGCTAGTTACATACTGACGTAAACACAAGTTTGACTCACAATAGCACACAGCTAATCCGAATAAAGAACTTTAGGGAAGAATTCAGTTAACAGCGTTCATTATGAAACCCTTTTCATTCGTTATTAACATCAGAAACATTCGTTTTCCAGATTATTTGAAAAAGTTCATATCTTTATTTTCTTCGTGTGATAGCGGTGTTTAGTTTGTTTGAGTTCGTACATGATGAAGTATTCTATTTTTAACGATACGGTAACTGCGTTTAGTAGAAAATCGGTGGGAATATTTGAAGGTAGATAGCTGGAGAGATTTTAATACAATCCAAACGCAATCCCAACTCAAATTGAGTATTTCACCCTTCCGAAGACCTGATTTATAAAATAAATAAGTATACATGTAATGTATTATTTGACATCATGATTGCATTTTCATCATATCATATCGAAAGCTTCATCAGTTCTCAAAAATAACGAAGTCCAAACGAACCGCATCATATTCTTCTGTTTAAACTGATTTAGTCCGACGTATTTTCCAAAACTAAATTGTATTTTTATGATTAAAAATTAGTAAATTTAGTTTTAAACTGTAATTTGGGATCTTTAATGAAACTTGTAATGTATGAATACCTATGGTGATGAAAACATAATTTTATTTTAATTTCATTCAACTAGCCTTACTGTACGAAAGGCTATAAGTTTGATATATTGTGAAAAGCACATGGATCTAAAACGAGAAAGCATGCGAAGACTTGTTTGTTCCGCTGAGTTGCAAAAAATAATTTTAATTGTAGTAAAACAACACAATTACATCCAATTACTTAATTTTATTTTTAGTTTTAATTTTTAGAAGTATACCAATTGAATGGGAAACTGAAAATTGTAACTCAACACTTCATTGACAAGTGCAATTTTTTATTCTGAACGAATTTGGTAGACATGAGGATAGTTTGTAAACACATTTATTTAATGTTTCATTTCATTGCATCTACTTTATTTCTCGTCAATTGAGCAACTCTGTAATATGGTGAAAAAGTTCACTACAAACTATGGTAAGTTTCGTATAGTGAGTGAGGGAGAGGTTTTTAGTCAGCGCTTAACATCGATAGTCTAAGAGCCGGTGAGAGATCGACTTACACCCATGTGATAATCAGATGAGACATTTTTATTTTATTTTATTAATTAATGAACACGCATATGATAGTTTGCTTATCGCAAAGCTGCCATGACAACTTTTAACTAAATTAATTTTAATCACCTTTTTTCATCACCTTCACTCTATTGAAAAACCAACCAAATTTAGTCCCAAATACTAGTTTTTTATATGGAGAATATGCCTAGGTAGGCTTGCCTACTTATTTCCAGTCATAGCTACCTGGCAAGCAGTTAGGAACAGGTAAATCAATATAGGCAACTACGCCGAGCTGATAACCGGTATCAAAATAAAGATTATTTAGTAACAAATATAATGGCATAGACTTGCCTGCAAAAAATCGGTCATAGAATATTATTATAGAATAGTATAAGTTTTAAAATCGGAGCTATTAAATATGCGAGTGAGAGAGAGGGAGAGAGAGAGAGAGAGAAGAGCGTCCGAAGTCCGTGCGAGACGTGTCCGTTTAATGTACCCGAGTGCGCATACTCTTTTACATGCAATTGAGGGAGACAACGTTTATTTACTGTCGAAAATAATTTTGTGACAACACATGTTCAATATTATTGTTAAATGTGCAGTAAAATAACATGAGTAAAAAGTGTTTTTTGTGTGATTCCAAAAAATCAGTTATTGATTTAGACGATAAGTCTTTTGAAGTGTGCTCACTAAAATTTTTTTACTCTACTTACATTTTCGAATTTAACATTCACTTTAAATAATTTTGTATAGGGCCTACATAGTATTTTATGTAGTTATTTAATTAATTATTCTAAAGTTAGTAGACTTTTAGAAATATATTGGATTAATTTAAAAAATAAATTATAACCTAAAAATGTTTTTAAAAATTGGCGCTTGTAGCTTCTTAAAATTTCGAAAAGTGAAAAATTATTGAAACATTTTTCTTGCAATGATTTTCTTGTTTAAAAAAAAGTCTAATTTGTCTTGTGGCTGTTATTTTCGGCATCATTGACTATTATATACCTATAAATAAATTTATTTTATAGTAATGTGATGACTACATTCGAAATAAAGTTTATTATCAGCCCCTCCAAGATAATTTTTGACAGCAAATAAGCATTGTCTTTCTTAATCGCATGTAAAAGAATATGCGCACTCGGGTAGAACCAACGGACACGCCTCGCACAGTTGCTATGCCGTATCCTCTTCTATAGCACGGACTTCGGACGCTCTACTCTCCCTCCACCCCACCCTCTTTCGCATATTTAATTGCTCCGATTTTAAAACTTTAACGCATGGCATTAATATTCTATGGCCGATTATTTGCAGGCAAGCCTACACCCTTATATTTGTTATTAAATAATCTTTATTTTGATACCAATTTCGATTGGTTATCAGCTCAGTGATTTACCTGTTCATACCTGCTTGCCAGGTAGTTATGACCGGAAATAAACAGGCAATTCTACCTAGGCATATTTTTCATATAAAAAAATTAATATTTGGGACTAAATTTGGTTGGTTATCAATAGGGTGAAGGTGATTAAAAAAGCGATTAAAATTAATATAATCAAAAGTTGTCATGGCAGCTTTGCAATAGGCAAGCTATCATAGGCGTGTTCATTAATTAATAAAATTTAAAAAAACATCATGTCTCATCTGGTTATCATATGGGTGTAAGTCGATCTCTCACCGGCTCCTGTACTACGAGGTCTAGCGATGGTGAGGGGTGACACGGGGTGAGTATGGAGCAGCACCGGAATGAAAGAGCGGGGGAAACGGTAGGTCCCCGAAAAAACACGCCGACTAACGGCATCGTCCGGCACGATTCCCACATGCGAAAATCCGATATCTGTTCCCGCCGGGAATCAAACCCGGATCGCCTTGGTGGGAGGTCTGACCGTTCGGACACCCTATTTCATATAGTTATGGAGTGTAGGAAGAATAGTGAATTATGTTCCTATGTACTGTAAGGTAAAAAAAAGTGATAACATTTAACTATTAGGTTTCTGCTGTTGTGGTTTGCTACTGTGGGTATAAGAAATAAAGATATGTGTAAAATCATGGAAATAAGGACGAGAGTTTGAAAATTTAATTTTTATATTATATAATTTGGTGTATAGCAATTAGTCGTGGCACTAGGAAATAATAAATTATATCAAAATTTGTTATTTTATAAAAAACATAAATGATATTCAGAATTGAAATCAACATAGCAAATCCAGAACTGTATAGGCCTATATAAATCGAAGGACAAGTTGTGGTCGGGTCGCTGATCGCGAACGCGTACGTCTGAAATGTTCTGACTTCTACCTGCCGCCAGAATTATAGCGTATCTCCGAACCTTTCGAGGATGGCATAAAAATTAAATTTTGTGTTTCATCTGTCCTATGTCCGCTGATACCCCCGTTTTTCTCGAAATACTAAAAAGTTACTACTGCTTACTGTATTTGGCCCTGCTTTTTTTTTTTAATTAATAGTGAACAGTCCATTGTAAAATTATTTTTAAAAATTAAAGTACTTTACATAATGAAAATAAGCAGATACCATTATCGGCAGGACAGTTCACAAATACGGTGCAAAATTTTTGAAGTGAATTGACAGAATGGTTTAAGCTGGCTGACGAGTTAAGTTTGAACGTTTTTTGGGCGTTCGCCTATGTCGTGAATATTCCTTGCAACTCGCACGACGTGTCACAAAGGAGGGGAGGTAGCAGAGTTAGTGGAGGGGAACATGCGCACGCTTCCAACTCGTAATATTCCCACCACGGTTAAAGTGAGTAGTGTTGGTCAATGTAACCCTACTTTATTTTACGTAAAGTATCCCGTCCTGGAGTTTGACACATGAATTCTGGTCCACGCTATATGTGTGAGTATATGACACACACACACACACAATATGTCTGTTTGTCCGTTCGTCATCTATGCGTTCTTTACCATCCGATTGCAATGAAACTTTGATGAGATGATGTGCGTGATGACGCGAAGATTTCTGCGAAAATGATTTGGTTTGATTGGGGTGAAGGGTTTTTAAAGAGGAAGAATGGGGTACTTAAATTAATTTAATATAAAAAACGTTGGTGAGTTATGCGTCCACCCGCAAAGGTTTCTCAAGAAAATGTCTTTGAAAACTTCGCTTCTATACATTTGCTCATAAATCCTTGCGCACTAGTAAGATACACATTCCTTACAAATGTTTGTAACTTTTTTTGTGACAGGGAAATACTTTAACTGTTTCATGAAACTGGCATTTCTGTTCCTTGAACATGTGTCACTGTCTTTTTACAGGTGTTCGTCTACGTTGCTATATCCCAGTCACTGTCATTTGTTACTGGATGTTTTGTGCGCAGTATTAGCGAAGTTATGGAAACCTTAGTTTCCATAAAACGGATTGAGGTGAGTCTGGAATTATTATGTCGAATCAACATACTATTTCATATAACTTACACCATGCATATTATGTGTCCTCTAGGAAGTGAACTGCACGGCGAAACGGATCTCCATAAATCAATTCTTGAAGAACTGACACGAACAAATTTAAAAGTTCTTTCTTTTAAACCTTGTCGTAGTTCATTTGTGCTGTGGAAAAAAAATCTGAACGAAATATGATATAAAGAACTTCCCTACCTACTTACTCACGTTTGAAATGTGTTGCAGGCAGTTGCGATTATTCTTTATTTATATATATATATATATATATATATATATATATATATATATATATTGCGCGGATATTTATGCAATGAACAAACACTTATAACGCTACAAGTTTTAAAATGAAATACACTATATTAGAAACATGCTTTTAAAGTGACTCAAAATTATTACAAACTACATTTTCAGATTCATATATTTCCGAAAATACCAATCGGATTCGAAATGCAACGACAGAAACATGCGTTTGACTTAACACGCCACTTCCAACAAACAAAATTATATGGTAGCAGCTTAAAGTATCTTAGGAAAAAGAGAAAAAAGATGAATAAGTGAAGAACTACACGCCTGTTGAATGGCTTGTGTGTAGAGGTGACGTTGCATTACACATGTCGCCTAGCAGCACCCTTAGTTCCATACCGATGATGTGCCTCGCTTACAAACGCAGCATATATAGGACGCCAAGTTACTAACATGAGAAATTATATGGGTGGCATTTATACGGCAGGTGACTACGCCATGTGAATTTAAATATACTGGAGTATACTACAACATTTGCTTACAGACTAGCTTATTTTATTAGAAACGTTAGCTTTTTTGTAACGCACATTGATTTACTGGCAGTGTATTTATAGTAGATCCTATAGGAGTAATCGTGTGAATCACAACACAATAATACAGACAGTTTCAACCTCAGTATATGATCTAGATGTATCAGACCCTGCTGATAAATGAGAAGTGTAACCAAAGCGAAATAGTATTTATTTACAGCATATCTAACATTTTGATCTGCTTAGTTTAAATGTGTTGCAGAAATTTCTTCTTTTGGATGAACGAGATGAAATACATAATAATCACGCAAAGCGGACTTTGCAAACTGACAGTCTAGGGCAAGTCATCGTCATGAAGAATGCAACTGCAAAGTGGGATAAGTCGCAGAAAGAAGAAACCTTGTCCAATATAGACATCCGGCTGAAAAAGGGATCACTTACAGCTCTGATAGGACCTGTTGGAGCTGGAAAGGTACAAAACTATACAAATTTTACCTCTTGTCGATGATTTACAACACCGAGTGAAGAAACCTAACTAGGCGTATATGGTAAAACTATATTAAAGTGCGTCAGAGCGCTTGCCACAGAGGTCTGTGCACCAAAGGTCCCGGGTTCGATTCCCGGTCGGGAAGGTGCAAATATAATTTCACATCCCGAGGTTCAGGAATGGTTGTTGTGGTTGTCCCTTAACGACCATACCAGTGAAAGACAATGGCCTTGACTATTAGCCCCAGTTGTTCCCTTCGAAGCCGTCAACTTATATATAGAGCCACGATTTTTGTCGCGAAAAGATTTTTGCCCCACTTTGTTTCAGTGACTCACGTGCACATCGGCAGCTCTGTTTCAAGGTTATTGGCAGCGTGTCGTCTATGTTCAGACACGTTTCTCATTTGACTGCACCAATCAGAATAAGATTATTGTGAGTCTGTGCACGTCTATAATTTGCCAAGGTCAGTGAGATTAAAATCGTCCAACCACAGACGATGTAGCAGAGCTGCAGGTGTGCACATGATGCATCGAAACCAAATGTTGCAAAAATATTTTCGCCATAAAATCGTGGCTCTACTTATGTATAATAAATGCAAATGGCGTACGAAAAAAATTATTAAAATTTACGTGTGTATTGTGATTTGCTAGGATAGTGCAGCCCTTTTTTTACGAAAACAAGTTCTCATCTGATGTGTATATATATACATATATATATATATACACACATATATACATATATACATATATATACATATATATATATATATATATATACCTTTCTAAGAAATAAAAAATATATTTTTTTTCAAATGAGCACTCTGGTATTTTTATCAACTAATGCCCATAACTGCTCATGAATCACCAATTCTAGTAGACACTAACATTCAACACAAAGAACTGTTTGTTGAGCATTCAATAAGTAGGTAGTTTCATGTTTCCTTTCATAAATTTGGCGTTGTTGCCATTGTCTACATACATTAAAATCATATAAAATTTCACCCTACGCGATGACACCCTCGTAATTTGACTAACTGCTAAAGTGTATTTTTTTATTTGCTGACCGTTGTCTGAACAAATTAGGAAGTTTAACAATACATATGGAATTTCGAAACTAACATCCAAGCTGTTCAATTAAAATGCTAGTTCCAGTTTAACGGTCTACTATAAATTAATAAAAAATAAACAATAAATTCCTTACAGCTGGATTGCGGCTTAGTTTGTACGCTTTACATCTATAAATACTTTAAATGAATCCCTGTATAAGTAATTCAACTTCAACTTAGGGTGAAGAAAATTATAGTTTTGGGGCAGGTGATTAGGTAAGGTAAGTGGACTTTACGTCTCATCGACAGATGGTCATTGGAGAATTTGACATATAAGTTCACGCGATGTTGGAAACTGTATGGGGAATCGTCGTTGGCCTATTTTATGGAGTCATGACAGCATTCACAACCAGCGATCTCGGGAGATAATGTAAAACCGAAATATAAATGGCCGTAGCCGGTAACTGAACCCGTGTCCTCCAGAATACGAGTCGAACGTGTCACCGGAGCACAATCTCGCTGAACAATGGAAATTCAGTTTAAATTCTGTAAAGACACGTAAATAGTTTCCGCTTGAATTAGACAAAACATAGATAATTTTACTTGTTGTACTTTTAACAAGAGAGCCTGTAAAATTTTCCTTAAAGCAGCAAGATGTTAGCGATGTATAAGTTAACTACACCTAATTACACTTTTTTTTAAAAATTCGGATATCCGCACTTCTTAAACGACGAACTTCCTGTGTATAACCAGTTTCAGAAATACTTTTAAAAACTTGGAGGATAGGTTCCTTACATCAAAATAAGAAAAATCCACGTACACTTACGTCCGCAAATCCTTAATTTTTGAGTTATAGATAAATGTTAAGTTGAATGTGTTGCGAGACAACCTGTACTAAAACTAATGTTGTCAGACAGTTTTAATGATGTTATGGATGCCCTCATTTGTATCCTCTGTGACGGATGTGTGAGTATTTAACAGGGTGCGACAGTGTGCATGTGTGAGGAATCTTTCACCAGTACTAATATCAGAAACCCAAATTATGTTGAAATTACATCCTCTTGCTTCCACACATACACACATGTACATGTCGGATCATGCTCTGTCGCACCATGTCAAATACACATCCGCCATAGAGGATACAATGTGGGCATCTGTATACTTGTACACATAACATCATTCAATTATCTAACATCAATTATTCTAACGGTTACCTTGCAGCACAGTGAACAAAACCCTAATTAAGGGGTATGGAAAGGTAGGATGTCGAGCGGGTGACTGGAACAGTCAATCGTCAATGAAATCTGAACTACTCATCAAATTTCGATGAGATTTTTTGCCGAGTAGATATTTTATCAGCTGACGTTTATATATATATATATATATATATATATATATATATATATATATATATATAACATTATGAGGTAGTATGCTTTACTTTCGAGTAAAAAATTAAAAACAGTTTTTAGAAAAATAAGGGCTTGAAACCACAAAATCTACAAAAATGGGAAACTGTAATGTTTATAATTATTTAATACGATAATGTCTGGACCTCTATAATAACAGAATTTCAAATATACTCGCGATTTTAATATGAAAATAATTTTACTATCCGAAAATCTCTGCGCGATAGGTTTACGGATGTTAAAATTATTTTCATATGAAAACGCGAATATTTTTGAAATTCTGTTATTATAGAGGTCCATATACTATCGTATTAAAAATTATAAAAATTACAGTTTCTCATTTTTGTAGATTTTGTGGTTTCAAGCCCTTATTTTTCTAAAAACCGTTTTTAATATTTTACTCGAAAGTAAAGCATAGTACCTCATAATGTTATATATATATATATATATATATATATATATATATATATATATATATATATATATATATATATATATATAAACGTCAGCTGATAAAATATCTACTCGGCAAAAAATCTCATCGAAATTTGATGAGTAGTTCAGATTTTATTGACTATTGAGTGTTCCAGTCACCCGCTCGACATCCTACCTTTCCATACCCCTTAATACTCTGAAACTAAGGATTCTCGGACCTATGTTTATAATATAATTTTGTCTTGTTTTGGTGTAAGGAACATGCCGTCCAAGTTATCAAAAGTATTTCTGCAACATCCTGGATATTCATTTACCTTAAAATTCAGGCAACACTTCAGGCATTTTAGTGGTAAGAAAACGCGTTATTTTTTACGTGTTGATGGCTCGTAGATAAACACGGGCTAGTACAGGCTGTTCACCATAAAGTGCGCACTTTTAAAGATCATCTCATCAAGAATAATAATTTAAAAACATATTTAAATGTGACATTAGCCTGCATTTTTAGTGTGTTAAAAGGTAAACAAGATGTCAGTTACTTAAACTATTACGTATATAATAAGATGAGATGGAAATGTTTAAGTTAGCTGGGAGAAAAAAATAATTAAAGCTTCAAAAGGGCACACTTTACCGTGAATTACGTATAAAAGTTTGGTTTAGATACAAATTTCGTATCCGAGCTCAAACTACTTTTACTTTCATATATTGTTATACGTTTAGTGCCTTCTTTTTTTATTTCATTATATTAATGTACACACTGTACAGTTATAAATAACTAGCTGCTATGAAATTTGGTGATCGGGGTTCGATTTCGATGGTGTTTGTTCCCAAAATTTTCGCATGTGGGAATCTTGCTGGACGATTCCGCTGGTCGGTGGGCTTTCTCGGAGATCTCCCGTTTCCCGCTCTGTTTATTTCATTTAAGGACCTTGTCCCATGTCATCGTTTAGAATATGCAGATGCCTACAGGCGCCCGGGAGTGAGTCTGCATTCAGTTTACGATACCCTGACAGTCGGGTACCATCCCCACGATATTATAGTATAAACTAATGTTATGAATTGGTGTAACAATTTTACCTTGACGCGTACCTTGTATTATTAAAACCACGTAAAATGAGGGCGATAAATGTACGTATCTGCTGTTGTTTCAGAGTTCATTGCTGCACGCCCTGCTGGGAGAGATGCCGTTGGTTTCTGGCTGGTGTCGAACAGAAGGCAAAGTTTCCTTCGCCTGCCAGGAACCATGGATGTTCCCAGCGACCGTCAAGCAGAACATAGTGTTTGGCAAACCGTACGACAAGGAACGTTATGAAAGAGTGGTTCGTGCATGCGCACTGTTGCCAGACTTCCAGCAACTTGTCAACGGTGATGCGTCCATAATAGGAGAGAAGGGTTGCTTGCTGTCTGGCGGGCAGAAGGCGAGGATTAACCTAGCGAGGTTGGTTGGCCTCGTGAAGTATTTACAAGACAAGAAAGAGCTTTGTAAACTAATAACCGATATGGTCGTCTGTACTATAAGGGTTACCAGATAAACGTGCAGATTTAAAATTCACGAACTGAGATGCTTAGCAAAATGTACTCTGACGCAAATTATAGTTACGTGTATGGAAAATCACTGTAAATGTGTGTGTGGTACATTTACCTGACGTATGAATGGAAATCAATAATAATAAAATTTTCACTTATTTCAATCAATATATTTACTATAGTCATACATACTATACAGACCAAAATTATATGACAGCTAAGCTTTCGGCAGTAGTGGGATTCTAACCACGAAACCATGCATAGTTGTGGTCGTGGTGGCCGAGAGGTCAGACCTCTCGCCTCCCACCAAGGCGGATCGCCCGGCGGGGTCGGTCCCCTGATTTCCGCATGCCGGACGATGCCGCTGGTCGACGGGTATTCTCGGAGATCTCCCTTTTCCCCCGCCAATTCATTCCGGCGTTGCTCCATTCTCACGTCATATCACCCCTCACCAGTGCTAAAGACCACGATGTTAAGCGCTGACCAAAACCTCTTCACTCGCCATGCATAGTTGTCCAGTACGCTTCCCACTAGCTACTTTTTATTTAATTTTAATTTGTAACTTTTCTTTTAATTATTTATTTTATATGAGATGTTTGGCTGAATGGTAAGACTTAACCTCCTCGCCCGAGTGTCAAACATTTTACATCTTTAGTGACAATCAAATTCATATTGAACTGTTGATGCTGAGACAAATGTTATTAGAGAAATGTAAGTGACCCAACTAAAACGAATTCATATTAACATACAGCAGGAAATGTGAACTGAATTACTTCGTACCGTTAACCCGCACGCAATCAAGTACGCGACGTAGGCCAACATACTGAGAATTAATTAATAATGTTACTTCGCTAACGTATGTCGAACTTTCCGATGAAAAATTGCATAAGATGTAAGCAAAAAGTTCTGCACATGTAGTACGATTAAGTTTTTATTTCCTATTCGTGAAATTTCATAAACGTTAACTTAAATTTTACTTAACAGCGCGGTAATTTTACATTCGATATAAGGGAAAATAAATTCTCCATAAAAGTTACGAAATAGTACCTTTCATTTATCAGGTAAGTTTACCTTCTTTTACAGTGTCAAGTATCGATAGTTTTTTATCTTGAACTCAGCAACAGAGAAAAGCAATTTCATTTTCTTTCCAGTAACGTAAGAGGTAGTCCACATCGTAAATGTGCTGGGTTCAAAGTGATCAATCGTAAGTGATCTTATACTGTGTTGTCGATAAATATATCCTTACGACAAAGTAACGTCTCTTCATGGACAGAGCAGTTATAGGAAATAAGTCTGCCACATCAGTGACTCCGAAAATATATGTCCTACAGTTACATCCCTAATAAAAAAATTGAACTCGGGTATCTTCTCGTCTTGCCAGTTTACAATCAATCCAGCTGAATACAATTGCGTAGTCCTACGCGCTGCTATATAATGTAATGTACTGCCTAAAATGCTCACAGAAAAACACAGTACCATGTAGTATTAGTTCTTAACCAGTTGTTTTCTTTGCGATCAACTGTCTTGTTGTCTACGTGGGTTTCATGTGAAATGTTTTTCACAGATTCCAGCAAACAAATCATAACAATGGTGTATGTTCATAAACCCCTGCGTTATTAGTTCCTTACGATTCGCTTCGTTGACTTACGTACGTCGCTGAACTGTGAATGGTTCATATAAACGTTCTCGACCATCAAGCAAACTGTTCATTGACTGTGGTAAATCACACAAGCATAAATTGTCAAAATTCTTCTTGGTTACATCACAACGAACACACAAGTTAATTTAGGCACAGAGTGGTTAAAGTGTTTTTTAATCCCTTGGTCAACTTTCCATGATATCGTATGTACACACCCACAGCAGAAAATGTATAATTATTTTTAAATATGTTAATAACGGTCGACACAACCACTTTTATTGCCTTCAAAAATATTTAGGAATCTTAAAAGAAGTCTGCTGAGAATGATAGTCGACTTTAACCGGCTGTTATATTTCAATACTGTAGATTAGAGAGCTAGCACTTCTCCTGCTACACTTCATCACAGTCTCTTGTGTAAGTAACGAAGGTATTTACGGCTTGGTGACCAGTCACTAGGCTTTAGTTTGCACAGCTACTCACTGCATCATTGTAAGAACTCTACATCACTAATAACAGTCCTTGAAAAAATATCAGTTTTAAATATAAATGTAGCACGAATATTGTGTTTTAATGCTGAAGCCAAAATGTGACATATATATATATATGTTTTTTTTTTTTTTTTTTTTTTTTTTTTTTTTTTTTTTTTTTTTTTTTTTTTTTTTTTTTATAATTTTTTTTTTTTTTTT
>PNEQ01038411.1:0-30459 GCA_003012365.1 Medauroidea extradentata | reverse complement strand
TTACTTGCTTGGACATACTCCATTGCGAAATAAATGACTGTCAAGAGAAGGCTAAAAACTAGTTTTCTCTTGACCGTCATTTATTTCGCAATGGAGTATGTCCAAGCAAGTAAATCCAGTCATGCACTTCCATTGTACAGTTCTTTCAAAGATCACTGGGGTGCAAGCAAAGTATGGGTGGTAAAGGAGCTGTTTACTATTATGTAATATAACAAATTTCTATATAGTTTCTTCACGTGTATATTGACTATGTTTCAACGCATTTATATTTACAGGGCAATGTACAGCGAAGCAGACGTGTATCTGCTGGACGACCCCTTGTCAGCTGTTGACACACACGTTGGACAGCATCTCTTCGACGAGTGTATCATGGGATTCTTGAAAGGCAAAACTCGTGTACTGGTGACACATCAGTTACAGTACCTACATAATGCTGATCACATTATAGTCCTAAACAATGTAAGTGTTGCTAATCACTGCAAGTAATTTACTATAACGTGCTATATGTGTAGTATTTTCTCTACACGGGGGGTGGGAGCGTGCTGTACCGATCAGACCACTCCCACCGTGGAGACCAGGGTTCGGTTCCCGAGAGAGTTTATCCCAGTATATTGCATGTATATAACGTGGCGGACGTTGCTGTTGGCAGGTGGATTTTCTCTGGGATATGCCTGCTTCTCCCGCCCTTCGTATTCCGTCGCTTCTCCACCACAAGTCTTTATTTCATGTCATCACTCCACTCAGAATTTGGCAGACACCTACGGAGGACCAGTTCAGAAATGTGTCATGTCAGGTGTGTGATACCTGCCCTTGAGCAACCTCGCCATTTGCTGTTAAATAATTTTCCTTAACTATGAGGAACTCAAGTAACCTAGTACTGGTATTGCAGATAACCACTGATGGAGAATTTTCATAGTTCTTCATATTTATTAAATTTTCTCGGCATTTACTATAAGACTATCAATTTTACTGTCTTTGATTATTATTAGCCATAGTAGCCTTCAAGAGGAAACAAGGTGAATACAGAAATATTATTAATAAATATAAGTCAAGCAATGCCTAAAACATATTAGGAAATTTGTATAGTAAATTAAAGGCCAGAATTCTATTCAACATGGCGGGTATTTATTTCGCTAAATTCACCAAATTTATACGCTATGTTGGCTAGGGTGCGGCTTCAAACATAAATAGTAGAGTTAAGACTAAAACAGAACTTACATCCTTATAGTGATGAGACACAAAACCAACAAACATTTAACTCAGCAAAGCCACAGTAGTTAAGACAAAACGGGAAGTATGTTCTTGTTCTGTTTGTTGATTCTGAAAATATGCAAACTATGAGCATCCAATTATTACGAAAATGTTACATCTTATATATAACCCAAATATATTTTATCTTGCATGGACTTGGATTTTAAGTTATTATCGTCAATTAGGGTGAAGTTGACCACTGCGGTCAATTACCGAAATATATGATAAATGCATGTGGTTTTTGGAAGTTAATCATATAACTGTGGCTCAATTATTTCATGTTCCAATAAATGATAAGTATCATCTGTTTCTAGCCACAATATACATATTTTTTTATTTTTCAATCAACTTCACCCCAGTGATCAACTTCACGATAATAACAGAGGCATGTAAATAATGAAAATCTAATTCTATTACAGTGTTGTCAATTATATCTATTATAGCACTGCTTGGTGTGTTTATTATTCAGTATTAAAATAAATCCTCCGTATCAGCTCTTAAAATTTTGTGTTACTTTTCAAACCATTAAAGACATGCATTGTAGCAAAAACTGCAACGATGTGTAGGAACCATCAGAGTTAAAGGATATTTATGACACATTATTGGAACTCCTATAAAGAACCAACTACAGTCTCGTCAAAATACAAACGCCATTGTGAAAAATCAGTACATAGTAAAGGCGCGACAACAAACCAAGCAGACTAATGCCGAGGCAACATACTAATCCGACTTTGTATGTGTTTTTGGGGAATACTTTGTCAATATGATGCTTTCCGAGTCCATGGAGTTCTTAGTTTTGTCTACTGGGCTATTAGGCGTGTAGTAGAAATGTGCCAGCTACGGAAGAAGATATATCTGTTTCGCCTTGAAGACATTCTGGACGTTTCTCACAACATTCTATCAGCATTATCTTATTGGATTATATCCCAGGGGTATGCTACAGAAGGGCACGACTTCAATCTCCACAATTTTCCTCATTTAGTGGTATGTGTTCGGAGTGTCCACAGTTTGTAGCATTTGAGACGACCTACGATATCCTATTGACCTCAAACAGTCACGCCTACAGTTGGAGCTGAACAGTGCATTTTGGAATACGGCGAACCTATTTATAACGCCTAATACGTCTCCAGCCATTGTTGTAATCATTACTTATTACTGAAGCGGTAGTCTCACTAAAACATAATTTTATGTTCCATATTTACATTTCTGTACTGTCAGTTCGTTTGATTAACTTATAATTTATTTTATGTGATTTAAGTAGATACATTTTTTATTTATTTTTGTTTACATAAAGGGAACAATTGAAATGCAAGGATCATTTCTGGAGATAGCTTCAAGCAAGATTGACTATGCAAGATTCCTAACCAAAGATGAGAGTTCTGATGAATCAAGTGGTGACGAATCAGATGATAGCATTGAAATAATGGGACAAGTTAAGGAGGACAGGAGAAAGTCACGTGTTTCACACAAGGTAAGATAACTGTTGATAACTTTGATAAAATCTTTACAATTTAGTAAAACCCAATACAGTGGTATAATAAGTGTGTGTATAGGCAGTCCTGTTTCTCTGAATTAAAGAGCTTTCTTAAATATCTTATTATAAGGTATATCAGTTGTACAAATGTTCAGCTCATTACGTTTGTAAGAATGTCTCAATGTTCATAGAAAGTGTTTTATTGACATTTCATGAGAAAATGTGCTGTAGGAAAATTAAAGAAGCTTACGATACGTAGCTTAATGTTCACTTTATGTTACTACTTCGCAAACGATGGCTGCTGTTTCAAATCCTTTGTAACGGCATTTCATGCACGGGTCCAAAATACTTTGAAATTCAATGGCAATTTAATTCATAGTTCACTCGTGAAATGACTTTTAAATCGAATTACACCAAAATCTAGCGTCTGGCAATTTCTTTGAGAGTGCGTTTTTATTTCTGTCCAAACGAACAGCGAGCACTGCATTATTTAGATTTTTTGGTTTCCTTTTCATAATAAATCTGAAAACCAAAACTCATGAAAACTACATACAGATAATTGTGGCATTATTCTACCAGTATAATTATATACCGATTAACGATATCATATTACTGTAAATCGTTCCTCAAACATCATCTAAGGCCACGTGACATCAATGAACGCTGTTTTGCATGCTCGAGTGTGAGTGCGCAAGTACGAGCCTGCTTCATGCACCTAGTAGTTAGCAACAGTTGGTACGTATGAAAGGCCTACAAGCTTGCCGCTAATGTAACCCAGCAGTTGACTGGCCACAAATGGCCCATAGCCTAGCCAAAATTGTTTCCCCAGTCATACGGTGCAACATTTAGTATTCCACACACGGCCCACAAGTCAACCGCTTGAGGGAATCCTATCCGCTCATCAACCGTTTGTGCCATCAGTTTATATACAGACTATTAGCCAACTGTGGCATGCTACATAATTTACTTGTGGAATTCTTTGAAGGAGGGCAGTCTCAGGCAGCCTTGAATATTACATACGAATATTTTGGAAACTTTACATAATATTTCGTGATGAATACTTTAGTCACCAACATGTCAGATTTTCCGAAAGGAACAAAGCTCTCTTAATTGCTCGAAGCTGCTTATATTAAAAAATAGATATTCCGTTGTTAGCAACTATGTTTCCGGAATACGTCAGTCTACGCTAATGAGTTTTTTGACATCCCTTGCTTTTTTTAACTGTCAGCATTTTCTCGTTGAGAAATGTAATTATTGTGTTATGTTAAATGATTTAAATGTAAGAGCAAATAAAACAATTTAATATAATATTGCTTGCATGTGTAATGCAATCGCTTTAAAATTCATGTGAATATTTTTTTCAGAGTCCCAGAAATTCCGAATTTAATACAGACAACTATAACGACGCAATTCAAAATTTCGTAGAGGTATCATCAAAAGGAAAACTGAAAAAGTCTGTCTACTTAGAATACTATTTATCTGGGTCGAATCATTTCGCATTTTTCGCCATGATTACGACGGTAATTCTTTCTCAGGTCGCAACGAGTGGTACGGACTATTGGGTGTCATACTGGTAAGTTATAAGTCAACATAACAATTTATCTCATGCATGTCATTTTGACAAGCCAATTAAAGGCGAAAGTCTGATGTCTTTTGATTGAAATCACCCCAACAATGAAGAAGGTCTAATGTAACTTTGATTCTATCAACCAGGCAATGGAGAGTATGCAATGTAATTTCATTGTGATCAGCCAGGAAATGAAGAAAGTTGTTTGTCCTTTAATAGTAAGCCGTGCTATAGCGAAAAATCTAATATCCTCTCACTGTTATAAGCCAAACAATGTTGATGGTCCAATGCCATGCCATTGTTTTCAACCAGGCAATATGTTTGAAATTATTATTCCAAAGTGATCCTCCAAACAATGGCGAAAGTCCAACGTAAAAATGTAATAAGGCAAACACTGGACAAAATTCCATGCATTTTCATTGTTATCGCCCAGGTAATTGAAGAGAAGTCAAGAGTAATGTTGCTGTGATCAGTTGAACAATGGAAAAATCATATTATTAATTCTGTGTAATCAGCTACGCAATGGAAAAAGCCAAGCGTCATTCCATTGCGATCGTCCAGGCAATGATAATGAGAAGTGTAGTGAATGAGAAAGAGTGCTTTCTAGTCCTCACGCATTCGTAGGTTCACATCGCGCAAATTAGACATAAGCAAGTCGAATCTTCCAAATGCCCTGACATCCTTCCTACGCTGGTGTAAGTACGTGTAACCATGCCGGCCAGTGGGCTTTTGACACAATTGTTTGCAGTTGTTACTAGACCGAGTGATTAATTGTAAGCAAGGAAGAAAAAGAAGAAAGAAATAAAGTCTTTGATTTACGTCGGTATTAGGTTCTTGAAAACAGCTACTCAAATTGAAACGATTTCGAGTCAGACCAGCCGCCTACATCCTAAATCCAAACACTAGTCGGTCGGCCGGGGTCGGCCAACGTTGACAAATGTAATTTCATATATTATATGAAATTGTGTTCTTTAAGCAAAAAAAGAAAACCAAACACGTTGTTGAATGGTTTATGTAGTGTAAATAAAATAATTATTTGTGAGTAAAATATTTTATTATAACATTTAACGTATTTTTCTTAACAGGTTATGGGCCCAGGATTTTTTGGGTGAGTAAATAATTGTTTATCTACAATTCAAGATATAATATGTAAATGTTAGAATAATGGCCAGTCTTGCACCAATTAGAATTGAACCACTGGGTAAACATAATTTTGATACACATCATGTAGAATCAGTTTTGGTTAAAAATTACCTTTGGGATTATTAAGTGATGCTAAAATGCGACCGACTGGAGATGAGAAAGAAATTAAAAGCTGGGACGTAGAGGATAAAATGGCAAAATCGGATTTGATACTAAGCAATCATTAATCTGAGATAAAACAGATAAAAGGTTGTGCAACCTCACGTGATGTTTAGAAAAAATTGCAGACAATATATCAACCAAAAGCAAATAATTTTGGCAAAGTTGAAAACGGGGGAAAATGCCAGAGCATATGTGGTTAATTTATTTGATCTAGTTAACAAACTAACTAATCTTGACGTATAAATGAATGAGGATCTTTTGACTATAATGTTTCTCTATAGTCTACCAGAAGAATTTGAAAATGTTAGGTGTGCAGTAGAATCCCAGAATGAAATACCAAAACCAGATTCTTTAAAGATAAAATAGTCGAAGAAAGTGATTCGAGAATGAATACGTTTTTTAAAAGTCAAGATTATGATGAAGTTAAAAATAAAGAGGGTGTTGTATTTCAGACGCACAGAAAAAATATACGCTGTTTTTCATGTGGACTTTCTAGTCATATTGCAAAATTTTGTAGGAAATTTCGATATGAAAGAAAAGAAGCATACGAGAGTGATGTCAACACTGAACATAATTCATGTCATTTTCTGCTGAGGTTGAAAATTATTCAGACTTAATATTAAATGCCAGTCTGGAAGAGAGTATAAAATTCACTGTCGACTCTGGAGCCACTGATCATCTTATTAATATGATAACTTACTTATTGATACGAAAATATTAAATCCGCCTTTGAAAATATGTGTGGCTAATGGTGAAATATTCTATGGAAAAAAGAAAGGAAAACTTAATGGTTTCACGAAGTTTGTAACTGAAGTTAGAATACATGATATTGTATGTGTCGAAGGAATAAATAGATGTTTGTTGTCAGTAAAGAAAATAGCTGAAAAAGAAATTGCTACGAGCTTTGATTCAAATGGATTCTCGATCAGAAAAGAAAGTAAGTTAATATATCTATGATATTTTACACGATTGTGTGAAATTGAAATAATTACAAAAAGCTGTTATAGTACATTGTCATTGGGGCATAAAATACTGGGACATGCTGGCATACAATCAGTCAAGAAACTCTCATCTGCTGGAAAAATTTCTCTATGTTCCAACTCTAACATGAAAGAATGTGTTGCTTGTATAGAAGGAAAAATGATTACAAAACCTTATCAATGGAACAACAAAAAGAGAGCACAGAAAGTATTGGAATTGATACATACAGATGTATGCGGAACTATTTCTCCTAATACTATGAATGGTATGAGATACTTCATAACGTTCATTGATGATTATTCTCATTATGCAGAAGTACATCTAATGAAGAACAAGAGTGATGCTGTGATGATATTGGAAAACTTTGTAGAAAGAACGTTAAATAAATTTGGCTATAACATGAAAACAGTTAGACTTGATGGAAGAACAGAGTATGATAAGATACAGAAAATATGTACTTGGAAAGAACACCACGATATACGCCTGAGCTGACTGGAGTAGCAGAAAGATTTAATAGTACGTTACTTGATTCGGCGAGAGCTTCTTTATTTGATTTTAACTTGGCCAAAGAATTCTGGGGAGAAGCAATGTGGCATTCTACATATGCAATAAATAGGAGGCCAACAAGCGCTATTCGCTACAGTCAAATTCCAGCAGAAATGTGGAATGGTACGAAACAAGACATGGGCAGACTTAAGTTGTTTGGATGTGAATAATTTGCAAGACTTCCAAAACAACTGATTACAGGAAAGTTTGAACCAAGAACTATCAAAGTAAAGATGTTGGGATATGCACCAACCGGATATTGACTCTGGGACGAGGACAATAACAGTATAATTATTAGTATAGATGTTCACTTTATGGAACTTTGCTATCGAAAGGAAGAGAAACATTTAAAGATATTTGAAAGTGAGAAGGAGGAACAAAATCAAGAAAATGACGAAAAAGATTTGTCAGAAGTAGATGTGGTTTGACAAAACAATAAAGAAAAAATACGATATGATTCGCAAACGAGAATGAGAAGAAAACCAAATTGGATGCAGGATTATGAAATATATTCTGCTGAAACACTTGGAAATATTTCTTATAGAGACGTAAATGACAATGGTTGGAACTCAACTATAGAAGAAGAAAAAAATAATATAATACGAAACAAAACGTGGATTAGTTGTTGAAGATCATGGTGAATTTCGAATTGACGCAGTTTGGAAATTTAAGGTAAAAATAGATGAAAATGGAAGTCAGATAAAAAAAAAGGCACGATTGGTAGCACGAGGCTGTAAGCAAGTTGGAAATACATATGATGAAGTGATTGCACATGTGCTAAGAATGGAAACTATAAGAACTGCGTTAGCCAAGGCAGGTAATGAAAACCTTGAAATAGATCAGATGGATTTTATGCAGCATATCTTCACAACTCATTAAATTAAGATGTGTTCATGAAGATACCTGAAGGATTGGGGAATGAAGGAGGTTTATGTATACTAGAAAAGACACTGTACGGACTGAAGTAAGCATCACTAACCTGGATAATAAGATTTTCTGAATTTATGAAAAGCACTGGTTTTAGAAACTCCTGCGTTGATTATTGTTTGTATATAAAAGAGACTGCTGAAGGTGATATGTTTGTGATCAATTATATTGAAGATATCATTCTGATTGGTAATGAAATAAAATCTAAACTCAAAATTGAGTTTGAAATGAAGGACATGGGAGCAGTGAAGAAATTTCTCGGACTAAGCATAGAAAGATGTGACAGTCAGCAAGGTCATTGGCTGACTTGATCGAACTGAATATGTATCAAAAGTTATAAAACATTACGAAATGGAAAATGCAAACGGAAACCCACTCCATGTGAGACTGGATTAAAACTGAACACATGTGAAAACAATGAAAATGACTTGCAATTTAAAACTGAATATCAATAATTGATAGGTTCTCTGAGTTACAAAATGGCAGGGAGAAGACCTGATATAAGCTTCATTGTTAACTATCTTAGTCTTTTTCAGAAAAAAATTCGCAGAAAGAACACTTCATCTGTGCGAAAAGGGCGCCGAGATATCTAATTGAGACTGCAAATTATGGACTTATCTTCCATGAGTCAAAACCTTCACAGTTAATTGGATGTACAGATGCTTCTTGGGGTCATAGCGAGGACTGGAAAAGTACATCGGGTTACTGTTTCTGGCTATGTAAATGTCTCACTGCATGGAAGACACAGAAACAAAAATGTATCAGCTTGTCAACTTATGAAACCGAATATATAATTCTGGAAAATGGTGCTCAAGAAGGAATTTGGTTGAAGAATGTATGTGACGAACTCAAAACTGGAAATAAAAATGAAGCTATAAAAATGTATGCAGACAATCAGTCAGCCATAGCAATAGCAGAAAATGTAGAAACCTAATGCTCAAAACATATTGATATAAAATAACATTTTGTTAAGGAGCTTATATCAAACGCAAGAATCATCATTGAATATGTTGATACAAAAAATCAAATTGCTGATATTTTTACCAAGATTCTGTACTCTTGTAGATTCTTGAAACTTCGAGAGTTGCTTGGCATAGTGGAGCTGAAAGAAGTGTGAAATTATGAGGGAGTGCTGATAAATGTAGTTTCACATATTCTATGAACTTGTGTTCGCTAAGCAAGAAACACAAACACATTGTTTTATGGTTTATGTAGTATAAATAAAGGCATTATGTGTGAGTAAAAGATTTTATTATAAACTTGAATGTATCATTCTTAACAGCCGGCAGTGTACTTCCCACAGAACCGTGCAAGTTTCTCATAGATGATCAGAGAAATGACAGCATGTCAAACAAGTCCATTAATTTTCCAGCTTTTCAGCATAGTTATTTTAGCCATCAGCTTCAGTACATTAAACAACTACAATATTTAATAAACAATATACAGTAAACTCCCGATTATCCGTAGACTGTTTAACCAATTTTTGGATTACCCGTTAGGCATTATGTGTGCTTAACACTGTAAAAAACAATACTAAAAAATTGTTTTTAAACATAAGAATGTCCGCTCTGACGCGGAAGAATGGGTTAACGAAGATGTACTGAATCCGTAACTGTTCAAATAAAAAATGGGTGCTCAAGCATTAGCGACATTAAACAGAAATTACATAAAATAGTATGACGTACATCAAGGACTTACTGTACTGCAACATGAGAATGAATAATACGAGGAATAACTGACGAGGAATATGAAATTAAGTGGAAATACAGAAGGGCTGTGTTGCTTCAAGTTAAAGTAATGCAATCGTAGGCTAAATTCGTTTGATTGCAGACGCTGGCAAGGAAGGTAGCTTTTTTTTCTAAGTGTGTACAGTCGTACTTCATAAACAAACCACAAACTGCAAACTACAAATTGAGGGTGTAGCCTAGCTGGAGACCGCATAGTCTAGTAAGAAGTTTAGCTTAGCTTGAACTGGGGAGGGTGCTTGACCAGTAATACATCCGGCTGTAGGAATCTCGGGTTGCTCCAGCTCTTGGTATGCCCGACAACTGTACCGACTAATTTTTACTACAGAAATATTGTTTAGTAAATTGACAGTAAACTGCCCTCCTTTATATTCCATGAAGATAAACAGAAGACAATTCCGTACTTACATAATTTGACAATGCTAGTGGTCAGTATTTCAGACTTATAGTCCAGTCTTTATTCTAAGCCAAAATGGTACTGCAAGAATCACTCTGTATTTAAAGGTCAAAAATTAAATATAAAAGTATGATGCGTGCCTAAAAACTACTCATTAGATTCTATGCAGAAATTACTCTCAGTATACCCATTTTGTTTTATTTTACTCTCTCAGAGCACACGTTACGAAAGGAAATAGACAACTGAAACTTTATATAGGGCGTGTGATGATTCCTAAATTCTTATCGTAAACAGACACATTTAGGCATGACGAGGGACCACCTGCACAGGTGGCACCCTTAATATTATAAACTATGTTTTTAGAACTTTTGTATGAACTCTTTACTATTAAAAGGCTAACAATAGTACTTGCACTATTTTCAGGATTAAAAGAGATGAAATGTTAAGTTATTCGCAAATGTACGAGTCGTACGCAGCTGCGTCTCCTGGAGAGAACTACTCTATCCCAGACATGGTCGACAATGTCCAAAGATCGCCCGTTTCAGAGGAATGGTTTGCCACTACAGCATTTTGCATATACGTTTACACGGCTCTTATAGTTGCGACACTCACTTTGACTATGTTAAAGATGATAACATTCTACAGTTTAAGTGTAAAATGTTCGAGGGACCTACACAGCCAAGTTTTCAACAGTGTTATCAAAACTTACATAAGATTCTTCGATTTCAATCCTACAGGTAAGTTTCCTATGTGCATCTCTCGAGATAAATTATGTTTGGGAATAAGTTAATTTTCTAGGGTCTGACATAAATTCTGCAGATCTATAATCATAATAAAATATTATTTGAACTACAGCTATACCATTGTAATCGTTAGGCTCTCTATGCGAAACTCAATTTAAATTTTGTACGTCTAGAGTTGAGAGTGTGAAGCATTCAAATAAAAAGGAGACATGAATTCGAAACCACGTTAACTCCAAAACCTATGAAATAGTAATAAAAAGTAAAATATTTTTCGTATGCGTTTGCATCTACCTTGAATAAATATTTTTACTCCGATTAGCATCACACTTCAGATAGAAATAAATGCACACAGTAAAGAAATTATATTTTTTGGTAATTCTAAAATTTTGGAGTTAGCGTGATTTGGAATTCAGGTCCCCAAATAATTTCATCAGAATAAGTTAGTACTTTGCACTCTTATAACAGGCTTCCAGCAGTAAGTCACTCTTTGCATACTGAAGAAGGTTATTTCTTATTCAACATCCGACGAACTAAAAAAACTATAATGAACGGTGAAATACTTTTACTGTTAAAATATACGCATACCTTTCACATACGTTTCAACATAGCATAATTATCACGCTGACTGAGACACTTGTACCGGTGTTGCCACCTGCCTATTGAACCTTGTTCGTTTAAACATTTCGAGCGTGGTACGCGTACAAGTTGCATCACATATTGTGATTGCAGTTTCGTTTCTTCAACTACAAGCTAGTATCCCATGGGAAATGTTTGATCACCCTCCTTACAGCCCACATTTGGCACCGTGTGACTTTCAGCTTTCCCGACGTTATGACAGTGGCTGGGAGGATGACCAACAGCAATGCCAACGTGGTTCAATGGACAGGCCTCAATTTTCTTTGTAAAGGGTACTGGACAACTGGTGCATCGGTACAAGTGTCTCAATATGCGTGGTGAATATGTTGAAAAGTAGTTTAAAGGTGTACGTATCTGTCAAAAGTAAAAGCTGTTACAGTTCATTGTTATTTTCTATTTTATAGTCCATCGGGTGTTGAAAAAAGTAACCCTCAGAGTTTACAACTTATTTAATATAACGGGCACTAAAATACCGTAACTTATCGACAGTCAAACTTTCTTCCTGCACTTTTTGAAACGTACTTTATGAAACTAACGTAATCTCCTGAGAACTTACCAAAACCTAGCCACAATTTCGTAGTTTTGATAATATGCGTGACACTGAGGTTATCCATTACCGTTTTGTAAGTAGGCCTAAACTAGCGTACCGTTTTGATTAAAATATTTTTAATACATTTTCACATATTTATTGCCAAGTCCATGCCTGCAGTTAGCTATCATCGAGGCTTACGATTTTTGTACGGCTAAAATTAGGGCGTATCTTTGTTTCTATGTTATAAAAGTTTTCATCAATGTGCATCTTATAATGCATGTTTAATAAAGAGTTTACTGGAAAACCATGACAAGCACACATAATTATACCGTTCCACATATACAGACCATTTTTAGTCATTGCAGTTCCCTTCATGTCTAAAATTTCTTTAAAAAGGAAAAAAAAACCGTTCAAGCAACTATGATATTTAATGGGGCAAGCCATATGTATTTTGCTGATCTTATGTGGAATAAATTATGGACGAGCATGTAAAGTAAAAGTGATATATTTACATTTAAAAATAATGCTCTCGTAAAAAATTTTTATGCTATCTAAGCTTGGCTAGCATCTAGGTTATTGTTTTTTGTTTGTGATTTGTGTTACAGGCAGAATAATGAACCGTTTCTCTAAAGACACTGGTACCATGGATGAGCAACTTTCTAAATCAATGTTTGATTCAGTGCAGGTAAGCATAATTAAGTCATCAAATGCAGATTTTTTGCAATTAACAATATATTTGTCTCACTATAACTGGCCCCCAAGTAGTTTGAACTGAGTATTTGTATTTTTTAATCATTTTCAAAATAGCTTTGTAAAAAGATACAACATATTCTGTTGTTTAACACAGTAGCTGACTTTTGTATTATTTCGGGAAATTCCAGGCTTCATTAAGGAACCTGATAATTTACTCTTCAACTTATTCTCAGAGATAAGAACTGTAATGACTAGTGGATAAGTGACTGAGTGAAGAGATTTTGATCAGCATGGCATGATGTGAGTATGGAGCAAAACCGGAACGAAGAGGTGGGGGAAACGGAGGTCCTCGAGAAAACCCGCAGCGGCAACACAAAAATCCGTAGACCGGCCCTGCTGGGAATGGACCCAGATCGTCGTGGTGGAAGGTGAGTGCTCCAGCCACTACTGTGCCAACCGTGCCCCGTGTAATGACTGGGGTAGCAGTCACAACACAGGTGTACTCCAATAATGGCGGTGCGATACGTCCTAATAAGCAAACATTTTCAAGTGATAGTTAAAAGTGTATACAGTTGGTAACCATTCAAAAATATAAACTTATGTATATACGTTTCATATATTATTCATATTCGATTTAAATTAGTTTTTCAAATTATGGATGTGTACGTTCTGGTGTTCTTAGATACATATTTTTTTTTAATGCTTCATCCCATACCAAACTGAAAAATATCACAGTAAATTGCGGTGTTGTAGGCATTTTTGTATTAAAGATATATATTAATTTATTCACATTCTTTGTTTTATGTACGAATAATTGTAGCATGTGACATCTTTATCCACTGTGAAAGTGGTCGCTTGCCCAGGCTGCCGAGTGGTGCGCAGAGTTTCGTTCTATACCAGATTATTCGAAAACTGCTCGGCGTACGTACTGCTTTGAAATGGCATTCAGAGAACGTTACTCATTTGCATACCCATTCCAGGTCCCCCATATATATGTAAGGTTTATTGTCACAGCTTAAAAATGAGAACTTGGTAAAATTAGTGAAATCACGAAAGTCATGGGGGAAATATTAACAACACAGGGGTAGAGCAAAATTCGCTTGGCAAAAATTACTTTAAAATAAATAAATAAAATATCTTAAATAAATCTGAATACTGCGAGAGTATTTATTACAATTACTCGGGATACAGATATTAGCTATCTCCCTCTACAGGAAGTAGGCATATGGGAATAATTTAAGACACTTAATACTACTCAACGCAGTTCACCAACGTTTCCAAACGACGCTTTCCTTAACAATCAGTAGAACGTAGGGGTACAATCTTGTAAATAAAATAATTAGTTGTCAAACAGTCACATTTAATAAAAGTAGAAAATAATTTTTCAGCAAAAAGGAACTTTTGTTTTAAATTTATGTTACACTATTAAAAACTACTAGTACATAAAGATCTGAAAGAATTGCATGCAAGTTTTATCTTGGATATCTTTAAAATCAATATCATATCTAAACCCGGCGTTACAATTTAATCAAAGTAAAACAATTATTTTCCGTACAAGGGACAGACGGAAGGTCTGTGGACTGGTCCGCGGTTTGGTGTTCCCGCACTAAGGGTTTATTTTAAATATTAATACTTTTACGGCTTACATTAACATCACAATCCTAGGAACTAACTATGGCTTAACTAGATGGCAGAGTGGGACAGGAGCACCACCCAACAGTGACTTACTGACTTTGACGCTTAGAAGAACTCTCTCTGGAGACGACCCTCTGGAATGGTCTCACCCCGACAACGAACAAGAAGACATGACCGCGCTACTAGAGGATCGACGTCCTAAATGCACCGCCCCTCCCCCTATCCCTGACGCGGCACGACCAGTCAGTGAAACTCGCCCATGGTTGGCACACCTCCAGCAAGTCCACCCCGAAAATGTCCCAATTTTGCGACCAGAGTTAAGCCAAGCGCCTCCAAAACTGCAAACTATTACAACGACGACAACGGGTCTGCAGCCCCAGCCGCATGACGAAAACAACCCGTCAACAGTTGCCCGCTTCTGACGAAACTCTATCGCAACAGACGACTCCCGCTTCCTGGTTCTCTAAATTAAACAATGTTTGGCGCAACTCACCGGCGATAGTTAAACTCAACATTTTTGCGCCGTGACAATATTTTATCGTCGTTCAAAATTGCGAAAATTTGTTGTTTTTACCATCCTTTTTCGGTATGAAAATCTTGGCGCAGAATCTTTTAGAAGACACAGGCGGATACAATACATTTTATATTTTAAATTAAGTCATAAAATGATAGAGTCATTATTGATTATCTCATAGATACGTGTTGTCGGCTAGAAGACTGCACGCCAGTCAAGCGACTGGCACCTAGAGGCTAGTGTGTGGTGCGATGCGTGTGCTGTCTCGCCCTTACCACTACCGCACTTCTGGGTCTAGAACACTCAAGATACGTTCACCTGGGTGGCCTGCTTACTCTAAACAATCCAATGACGTTGTCCTATCCCGACAAATACTATTTTAAGTAAGTTATAGTAATAAATTGCATCCATAGATAAAGTTGCTAAGGGGTTTATACAACTAAAATTCTAAGCAGTAAGAAATATACTTAAGAAGTTAGCAGTAGAATCGCAAAAAAATAAAAAAAATAGCGTACACAATAGCGAGGATACTGTCTAAGTTTAGCCAATAGGGTCAAAGCTTGAATATTTTATTTTTAGCTTTCCTGATTATACCGAAGGCTAAGGTTAAAAACAATTAAAAATAATAATGAGGAATGACGATTGTGACAAAATGTAAAATATGCTTTGCTAGTATTTCCTATTAAATACTTGAATAACATTACAAACTATATTTCTTTTCTTTAAAAATGTTTCCGTCTTGTGTGCACTGTATAGATTAAAGCAAGGTAGCGTTAAACGAGTGAAATACGAATGGCATCATGGGAATACCGGCTATTACTGTGATCGGTTAAACTTACGATTCCCGCTCCCAAACTTAAAAAGCAAGCGGTAGCAGTTCAATTGTGTATACTTCCGTTTAAACCTATGTGATGGAAAATATTCTAAGGTCTACTGCTTATATCTTATGGTATAGATTTTAAGTGTGTTAACCCATTGAATATATTAGGAGAGTAGTTTATTGCAGACATTTTGTAATTTGACAGTTTACTAGAACCTTTATGTCGAGCGCAATGTGTGGCTGCCTAAGTGGGGTCAGATTAACAGATACGCTAGATTACAGTCTTTAGAGAAGCAGCAATAAAACATAAGTATTATGTAAGTATCTGGGTATAACAGGACTGTAACTGAAGCAAGGATATTATCACAGGAAATAGTTTACCAAAGAGGATTTCAGTTGAAAACATTAATGTAGTCTTCTTGTAAGTAGTACAGAAAAACCACACTTAAAAAGAAGATTTATTAAACAAATTGTATAACTTTCAGACGACCCAAACACCTACAAAGTTGTTAAAATTTGCCTAGGTAAACATTCTATTTTTAATATGGCAGAAATTAAAAAATAATAAAAAGGTATACGAAGTAATTGCCAACAATTTTATTAGCTACCCATTATATCATCGTCACATTCCTATCTCATTATTCCAGATCAAATCATTCCTAGCCATTCCGCTATAAGAATCGTTCCCCACATCTAATTTTGTTTCAATTTATACTATACTGACGTGTTCACAAAGAGTGTATACTTTCATCATATTCTATCACACAGTTTTGTTAGGATATGCAGATGTTTAAAATTTATTTTGCAATGTTTGTTTTCTCATCTATGCATAGTAATAATGAATGTGTGTGACTGTAGCTATTGGCTTATTTTATGTTGTTAAATTCCAGTACCTACTTCTTGTTATGGGAGCCCTGGTCCTTTCAGTCATCGTCAACTACTGGTTTCTGTTTATCATTGCTGGACTAATAACTGCGTTTGTCATTCTGAGGACAGTGTATTTGAAAACATCGATGGATCTTAAAAGATTGGAAGGAATTAGTAAGTGCCACAATATGAATTCCCTTAATACAGTCTCTTAACCAATATTTTCTTCTAGCTTTCTAAGCAATAGTATTAGTCATCCCTACCACCCTCTGCTCTAGTAGAATGTTATTTATTGTATAAATACATGCAAGCATATTCTAACTGTTGAGGTGTTTTTACGTTGTAATTACCAGGTATCTTCCCCTCTCCTCTAGCAGTAACTTAAGTTCTTGCTCTCTTCTTTCTACTGCTTTGCAATGATTATTTTTTTAAGCTTAAGCGAGAGCTGATATTAAAAATTTGACAGTCAGAATTGTTTAAAATGGTTTCAGCAGTGATGGCTATTTTCTTTTTCAAAGCAAGAAACTATACGGTTTCGATCAAAACGTCTGTTATCCATAATTTCGTTAATTACATAATTAGCTGATACTATATTACTTACTGCCTTTGAAAAATCAGCCAACTTGGAGAAGATGATTCTGAACAAACTGCCAGGCAGATTTTTTATATCTGCTCTCGTTTAGGCGTAAAAAAGTTAATATCGCTGAAAAGTAGACACTTGAGAAGGGCCTTAAGTAGCCAGCTGTTACGGGAGGTAGTCACGACCACAATCGCGGCCATGTCTGTCCAATCCCAGCATGCTGTAATACACGTGCTTGTTCTGCATGTCTCCTGCATGCCTAAGTGTATGAGGCGCAGACCTGGGACGCATCTAGGTTCCACTCTTACCCTGAGTCTACAGATCTTCGGTATTGGCTGTTCACTATAAACTGAACACTAACCAAAACTTATAATAAATAAGAAATATATTTTATTGGGCCCATATATGTACAGTTTTGAGAGAAGTGAAAAGTTTACACCGGTTTTTAGTTTCATCGTAACGATGGCTGCAAAACGGCCGTGAGAAAACTTTATGCAGTGCTTACTTTATCCTGAACAGCCTATAGTTATGGAAGTATTATTTTTTTAATAGAATTTTGTTACTTGGGTGTAGTTTTTTTTTGGACATACTCCAATGCGATGCAGTTATCTGTCAAATAAAACTACAGATAATAGGAAAGCACAAATAAGCAGAGTATGCTTTAGTCAACAGGATACTTATACAACATTAAATTATACAAATAGAATCGTGTCAAATACAAGGACAACCAAATAAGAAAAACAAGAAAGAAAAAATAAAACCAGAAACAACCGAAGCAGAAAAAACAAAAGGGTGTCTGTTTTAGCAAAAGGACAAACAGATAAAACACAAAAATACAACACAACGATGAGACTAAACAAAATACAGTAGTTTTCCATACACAGTCAGGAACGCTACGTTTTATAGCTTTGTTTCATATTTTATCTGTTTTTACCTTTTGCTTTTCTAGTAATGATTTATTTAGTATATCCTGCATGTAGTTTTTACGTCACTGAAATTACTGTAAATTGAAGCGTTATATGATTTGGTTATAAACTCTCTATGCCACGTTTTACAAAGATTTATTCTACGTTTCTGAGGTATTTATTTATATTTTAATAATAAGTACCTCAACGTAAATAACATTAAATGTTATGAAAATGAAAATGGTACTGAAAATATAATGATATTTCTTTAAAAACGCATATAGTGTTCTCTCACAAGATTAATTTAAATAATGTACAAAAAGGGTTGTGCTCCCGTAAATAAATGTTTAAGTTAGCTAACAATTTAACATCTTCAACATATATGTCTTGTTTAAAAACTCATGTATTGATGTTAAGGTAGGGCCTATATTGTTTTATAGTACTTCACTATTGCCTCAGTTTTATTGTGACATTCAATTATTATTGTATTACAGATAAGAGTCCAGTATTTGTCCACCTAAACGCGACGCTACAAGGATTATCAACGATCCGAGCCTCCAGCGCAGAGTCTATATTAACTCAGGAGTTCGACAGACACGAGGTACAGTGTACAGTAATATTAATATTTACAGTGAGTCTAGCTAATATTTCTCAACCGTTTTACTGTTCTTCAATAACAAGTTTGGTACCATTACAAGTTGTGGTGGGGCGTTACAAGCTGATATTGAAAGACTGCTATTTAAGGAAAGTATCACTATGCTATTTCAAAAATAATAAAATGTAAATCAAATTCAAATATTTATGGTGCATAATTTATTAAAGAAAATATACTGAATTTACCAACAGCAAAAATCCTGCTTTTGATTACACAGCACCTATCATAACATATATAAAAAAAAACTCTGGGACATTGTGTAATTTGCATTTATATTTTATTAACGTCATAGTGCATTTCAGACATAACTTTCATCATATCAAAACAGTCGCAAGAATACGCTCTGTTATTCACTTAAATATGCGTATTTATTTCAAGAGCAACCTACCTGTATACAAACTGGTTTCCTGGAAGCCACTGTGTAAAACGTGCCACCTCAATGGTGCTGCAGAACCTCAGAACTGACAGCACTGGCGCTTATTCCCTCCCCCTTTATATTCCAATGCCCACCTAACTGACGATCTTGAGCTAATGTTTGAAACACTCATCCATGCTACAATTCCCTGGTCCACAATCAATCGAATAAATGGAAATTCCATTAAAAAACTGAGAATTACGTCATTCAAGGGATATAGATCGCCTCCAGCCAAAATCTTCTCTTTCAAACTGTTCGCAAGGAACCAGTTAAGTTATACGTATTTGGTTACTACGTCTTGACTCTGGACGCCTACAAATACGAATATCAAGTTCGTGTCGCAGCTGCTAGGAGTGCTAGTAGTATGCTGTTATATTGCATTAATGAAACAACACTTCATTGCTAGTGGCGTTTTCAGTCACAAAGGGGTCAACGCAATAGCATTGGTAGATAGGCTAGTGTCCAGACCTGTAACTCTAAGACCGTGCTACAGACCTCTCAATGCACGGACTGACTTCAAATTATTGTAAGATATGCGTAAGAGAGACATTAAAAGAAGCCAAAGAATAGTGTTGTAAAGTTATGGATTTCAACAATTATTTGTTGTAAAATTATGTACTTAGGTACACGTAGCACCACCATCACTGTTTGAAATTGTAATCTCCTTGGTCGAAATACTCTTTAAACTAATTTGTTAGCAATAGAGCAAAGAATGGTCTCAGTCCATTTGAGAATGGCAAGCATTATCTAAATGAACATGTTGCTCTTTGATTCTGTCAACCAGGAACATTTCCGATTTTATAGAATATTGGGCCAGTAAAGCTAATGGCTTTTTTTTTTAATATCAGAATAATTTTCTGGTAAATCACATATTGTTAGAAGAAGAATGTGACGATAGAAGTGTCAACATAAATTAAAAGTGTTTCGAATGAAGTGTTTTTTTTTATTTGATGGCAAAGTCGAGATTTGCATATTTCAATGAATATTTTAAAAATGAACGGTTTAAATGGGAACTAAGTCTTCACAAAACTATCAGGTGAACCAAATTGGACAACATTGAAAGACAAGCTGACAGTGTTGCTCAGGGCAGTCGACCTCCTTGACATTACTGACGGCACCACCACTCCACATCCGGTAAAGGAAGGAAAAAGCAGGACAAATAGATTATAGTTACTAATATCTAACAAAAGTTCAGGAAATGTAGAGTGGAAATAAGTAAGGACTCTTGAATGTTGTCTACGCAAGAGGAAATGAAGACAACTTTCACATATGTCTTAGCCAGAGGATGGAGTTTATTTGGATATATAATCAGTTTGCAATTACACTTCAAAAGTTAGTATCATGAAGGTAAAAGTCAAGATTCAGTTGTTGTTGCTGCATCGATTCATAAATGTTTTATATAAAGCCATAATTTGGGTTCATTACACCGTTAACTAAGCCTATAACTTTATAACTTTGGAAAAAAAGAGCAATAATATTGTTGCCTCGCGCTTGTTAGTGCCCTTGTAGTACGCCACCTGGTTTATTGTAGGGCGGCTTACAAAGTACAGTATTCTCAAGTTAGAAACACACTCATCCATGCACTGCCCGGGACGCAAGTACATAGTCTCTGGAACCGAATATTAGCGTTGTAGACATACTAACAAAGGAAGCGGGCCGAATGTGGTTTGACATAGTCAGATGCATCTTACATCAGATCTGTAAACATGCACATCATACCATTCTCAAGCTACAAGTAAAAAATAAAGATTATGATAACATACACAATTTCACTTGAAAAGACAGATGAACATTTCGAGTGCCCTTTAGTTGCGTGAAAATAAGAAACAAGCATTATTTTGAGTATATGCGTGAATGTATTATAACATCTGAAAGTGAGCTACAGTTACGATGTTGGATACAAATAAACAGTTATTTTGCCTTGTGCAATTGCAGGCGAATAGAACATTTTATAATTCAGTACACACTAACACCTGCCACTGAATTTGAATCAGTTACTGAGCATTAAAGAGGTGACTCTCTACAAGTGTTACACGTCACTTGATAGGAAGTAACTGCTCATTTGTTACTAATTAAACATATAAGAACGATAATGACGACTTACTAATTTAACGATCGTGACATGGCGTTGGTATCTGTTCATAACTATAGGCCTTCTTGCTCTAATTTTTATCAAAGGACAATTTTAGTCAATATTTGTCGACGAAGGGAAAATGTTCAGTTGAGGACTGACAAAAAATAATATGAAAATTTTGAACGTAGGTAGTCTCTTGACCTTTTCCAATTCGTAGTTCCGCCTTCAAAAAATACACACATCATGCATGCAGAGGTAACTTAATTTAGTTATTTTGTTCTAACAAAACACTTGAGAATATTATTTCTGGAAATGTTTCTACCATTGAAATTTTGTCTTCGTGAAAGCACATTACAGTTATTGCCATGCAATATAAAGTTATTTTAAGCAACTAAGGCAGCCAGTGCAGTTTTATACAAACAATTTAATTTTATTTTTATTTAAAAAGTCTCTTGAAAACGCTATGTTATCTAGGACAGTGTAACCCGCTAAGTGAGTATCACATTTTTTAGGCAATTTAAAAAGGAAATTGTGTTTGCGAAAAGTTATGATTAAAAAATTGTTTTATGTGAAATTATTTCAAAGTAAGTTTGGCAAACTTTCGTAGTAGACACTTCACAACAACTGGACTCTAAAAACTATTGCTTCGTAGTAAATCTTAAGCAAAAGTACAGTTGGTGAGTAGAACAAGTGCTGCCCAAGCTAATAGAAGTGAAATAAGTAATCAAAATCATGCTGAAAGTTAGACATAAGGAAATTTCGGAAGCTATAATTTTGTGCCAAGAAAACACAAAGGGAAGACTTGCCTTGTGTTCGGTCTGTGCTGCTGGGAAAACATTACGATTTAAGTGACAAACCGAAGGAGAATATTCAGAGTCTACTAATAGTGATGAATAGTTACGTAACAAAAAAAAACTATCTGGTATGTAATCTATTATATAACTAGGAAGGCTTGCTGCACTGATCATAAGAAAAATATTTTTTAACTTTGTTGTAAATAAGTGCAATTCTAGGACTCATTTGTACAACTATCACAAAACGTTTGCATTATAGATGCTCCTTATAAAATTGCTGGCATAAAAAAAACAAAGCCACTAAACAAGAATGGAGGAATAATAAGGAATTATTCACCATCATGGCTTGTAGTAATACAACCAGCAACACCGAGAAATGTGTACTTTAAAGCAAAATAAAGTTGTCATAAAGTGTTTAGAAAACTGCAAAATAAATAACCACTTCCCCGATTTCACACAAAAACAGCATACATAATTTCAAACGTCCTTAACAAGTTGAATTTGCACTAGTTCGTAAGAAAAAAGGACAGACAATTTGCTGTCCTAATTCTTGATAGTCTATCTTTACAACAGACCGTTGACGAACGCGAAAATGGGAACTTCAAAGATTTATTTTTGCAATGTGACAGCTATTGTCTAACCAACGGACCAGAGCTTCCTATGACATGTTTTGCCGAATTATTATCAGTGCATTTGTATTAGCGATTGATGATAATGAAACTTAACCAATGAAAATTATTTACACGCTACGAGCCATGAGATGATTGATGAAGTTTGGAAAAATTTTCCGATCATATCACTTCCGGAATGTCATTTGCTCCATGAAGGTGAACATTTTAACATTATCCCGCGTGTAAAATGTGTGGAAGATAAATACCGATTAATTGGTTTCATTACTTGAAACCGTACCGGGTTGTAGCAAAGTCGTTGAAGATGACATTACAGGATTGATGAAACAAGACGACGTTCATTAAATAACTGGCAATGATTGCTTAAAATGTGATAAAGGATGAATAAATACAAGAGTGGAAGATGTATCCTTTGGTAGGATGACCTCCCATGTTCGGCATGTTCGGATGGGTCGAAATGCTGCAGTACTTTCTCAGCAGGAGGAAAAAGCCATTTTATATCATCTGTTTGCTTCAGTGTAATGGCACTGTGCCGTGCCAGAGAGCTTAAAGAAAGAAGTAATCGCCTGTCAAGGACATTTTGAAAAACTAAAAACTGTAGGTTTTGACTTACATATGTGTAATAATTTAGAAATGATAAGTAATATTATTTAGTACTAGCTGGCCCTACGAACTCTGTTCCACCTTAGAGGCAATAAGTAAGCAGATTTTGGATTAAGTATTTTAATGATTCTTTATTTTTCATGTATTTTGGTGCATAGATTGCACTCTTCATTTGTTTATTATCAGGCGCAAGAACAAACAACACAGATGGTCTTCCTACCCGTGAACATGCATTGTCGGGAAAGATTCGATCGTCTTGGTCGCGGCATTGTCAATGATGATTCAAAGAGGATACAAATTACTGATTATTGATTTCTGACAAAATTTATAATTATCAAATTTTCAAACATACTTATTCATAGACAAAATTATGTTTAGCTGTCATTTGCGTTTTGTTATTCCATGTCATATGCGTTTTTGTTATACCACATTTTCTAGTGACTTGTATTCTCTTTGACGTCACACGGGAACGCGGTCGAACGGGATAAAAAGTATCCTATGTCATTCTCCTACCTCGCCACCAATTTTCAGCCAAATCAGTTCAGCCGTCCTTGAGTTATAAATAGTGTAACTAACACGACTTCCTTTTATTTATATATATATATATATATATATATATATATATATATATATAATAGTTTTAAGAACTTGACTAACATATGTCATTTAATTTTTTTAATTCTAAAATTATGTGTATCCATGCTATATGGCATTATGTATCTTTGGTTTCTGCAGTTAAGTTATACATTACAACATTTATCTTGTAATTCGTGCAATAAATTTAATCTTTAATTTCCTCTTTGCTGTTATATAATTTTTTTTTACTATAATAAGTGTGTTTCGCATTGTATGGTTGAGGCGAGAAGTGAGTTTCTTCAGAATGAGTAGTTATGGGTACGGTTTATAGGAATTGTCATCGTCATATTTTTTTAATTTTTATATTTGTACCAGACATACTTTTCTTCTTTTTGACAAAAACTGTGACTACATTTTGCTCTTATGAATTATTCTATATATTATAGTTTTTGCGTAATGACTCGTAAATGTCAAAATTTGCAAGTTTCGGTTTTAAGTATGTAACGAAAACCAACTGACGTACTAAACTGGAAAAATTCACAGTGAATAACGACGTCGCAGGCTGGAAGTTTTCTGATATGAAAATAAAAAATTTTTGTATTTAAGTAAAAATGCTGAAATTCTAAATAAAAATTTTAACAATTACACAATTTTTTCAAAATACAAAAATGTTTAATTTTGTGGTTTTTTACACGAGACTTTGTAGCCTACAACATCATTATTCACTGTCAGTTGGTTTTAATGTCGGACTTAAAATCGTAACATGAAAATTTTGACATTTACGAGCCATTACGAAACAACTATGAGAGGTAAAACAATTTTCATAAGAGCAAAATTTAGTCAGAATTTATGCCTAAAATAAGAAAAACATATGGTACAAACATTAAAAATGTGACAGTGAAAATTGCTGTATATCGTGCCTTTAACGAGAGGCACTGTGTGAAAAGTGAGGAAAGGAGCAAGAGAATGAGGAAAGACAATCCAGTGTGACATGAAGAGCACGGAGTTTACCTCAAGGTCACTTGGCGGACAATTCAGCACCTACTGTGCATGACGTCACACTGAATTGTGTTTCCTCACACACTTGTTCCTTCACCCACATTCCCCACAGGGCCTCTTTTAAAGGACTAATTCTGTACATAAACCCAGGATGTCAGTGTCCTTTTACTATTCAGCCTACCATTTCGCAAAGTTACGCCAGATAGTGGGAAGTCTTCAATAACAACAATTTTAAAAGTACACAAATGTAATTGGTGTTTCACTTGTATATTTTATCAACATTATTTTACGTACATTTGAGTAGCATTTTTACCATTTACAGGACGCCTATACATCAACATGTGTCACATTCAACGCTGCGTGCTACGCTTATATCTTCTACGCCGACTTGATGATGTCGCTGTTCATTACAGCAGTTACAGTCATTTTCCTGTTAGTAGGAGGTAAGTTTCAGATTCACGTGACTGATAACAGTTGAATGTGTGTCTATATGTAATTTTAAACAGAGACGATTATCAGAGATAGCTGCTAAAGAGAATTGAAGTTTGACAGCGTGTTAACGCGACATAACTGCAAAGATGATGGGATTATCGCGGAAATGTTTTGTGCCAGCATTCCCTTGAAAACGCTGTAGTGTCTTGCAACATAATATATATGTAGAGCCACGATTTTTTGGCGAAAAGATTTTTGCAACATTTGGTTTCAATGCGTCATGTGCACACATTCTGCTCTTCTACATCATCTGTGATTGGGTGATTTTACACTCACTTACCTCGGCAAATTACAGACGCACGGATTCAAAATAATCTTATTCTGATTGGTGCAGTTAAGTGAGAAACGTGTCTGAACAAATACACGCTGCCAATAATCTTGAAACAGAACTGCCGATGTACACATGAGTCACTGAAACAAAGTGAGGCAAAAATCTTTTCGCGGCAAAACCGTGGCCTTACAGGCTATATATATATATATATATGATTCAGTGGTACTTACCCAACGTAGCTGTCTGAAAACCAATAACAGTCATAAAATATTACGATGCCGGGATTCTTATTGGCGCAGTCAAATAGAGTAACAGCTCCAAGTACAAGCTAAAGCCAGTAATCTTCTGGTAAGCTGAACGTGTGTTGAAATCCAGCAATCAATCAAGTTTTCCCGCGATGAACCGTCATCTCTAGACATAAGTAGTTCATAAGTGGTTGAAGTATTTATAAAAAATCGGAAACAACTCAACCAGGAATAGAGAGCGGATCCCATACGTGAAGGCACGTAGTTTAATGTCTGCAATCTCCACGCAGTACAAGCTTCATGGATGATTTACACACTATGATGCACTCTCAAATTTCTTTATTTTTACTGGATAATCTACTTTTAGGCTTTAAATATCACACTCTATGGTTAAGTCTTACCTATTATTGGTGTAACGACAAATTAAAACCTGATACACTAAAACAAATAAATACTAGTTTAAAATTCGTTTGCTGTAATTAAAGTGCACGAAGAACTAACTCATTTCTTAAGTTGGATTGCACTTGGTTGCAAATTCTGTTTTATGTCGTCAGAAAAAGATTCTCTATTTTGTTAACGGCACTGAATATGTTTTCCCTTGCAGAAGGGATTCGGAACGGCTTCGAATCCCGCCAGAATGTTTCAGGCAATGCAGGCGATGCTGCAGAACATTTTCCTAAATCTTCTGTTCGTTTTTTATGCCATACAAACATATTATCTGAACATAATTACGTGTTATGTACCATTGCAGTAAAACTATACATATACAGAACAATAAATAAGTCAGTTTAAAGCTTTCCATAGTGATGTAGATGACATCGAGACATTTCCTATGATATAGGACACCTGGGGTCGGAAAAGTCGGGAATTGTTCCACAAAAGGTTTACGAAATTGAATTCGAAGTCACGCGTGCACCGCAGCCACGTGACGTTATCCAAGTTAATCTGTCCTGCTCTCACAAGAGAAGCGTAGCTCAGAGCTAGTGTGTGCAAGTCGAGAACCAGTGGTCCCTGGTTCGAATCTCGCAATCGTCTGTCTCCTCGGTTTTTTTGTCCGTGTTTTTATTCGTTGCGAGGAGCAGGGTGATGGAGTTTGAAACCTTCGACGCATTCGTTGTGCGCATCCGAGGTGTCGTGCTACGGACTTGGCGAGAGTGGAGACAGTCAATCTGCAGCTCTTAGCTTCTGAGTACATTCGCAAACGTAAACAAACTGAGACAATGCAGCTGCTTTGGAGTGTTCGACCCGGCTCGCATGGTCACTGGGTTTCGCACGTTTCAAGTAACCTACTGGTCTTCAGGTGGCAACACAAAGACATTAAAAGGTGTTCACTGATTGTTTGTCCAAAATTAATCAGTACACGAATGTCGAGTTTGCTGACATGAATCTCTTGTTACGGAGCGGCAAATAGCAATGGGAATGAAGAGAGGCGTATATACGCCGAGCGGTTTCCTCTCCGGAGGCTACCATGCCATGTGACCTTCCCAACGTCGATCGACGACTACGAGAAACAGGGACATTCAATGTAAGTAAACAGTTGTGTGAACTACTTATGAGTTGTTATTTTGCTACTATACGCCTTGCCAATGGCAAACCAGAGACAGCTAGTGAAAACGATGCCTTTGTAAGTTTGATTGATTGGCTGCATTTGTATTGTCAATGTCTAGAGGTACGTAAATTTCGCAGATACATTCCAGGTCAGGTTGAACGCCAATTATGTATACTTCATTGTCATGTCTGTGGCTTGCTGGCGGCTGTTACGAAACGCGTTTGACTACTGCAAGCCAGTAGTAAATAAGGAAATAATGCGAAGTTCTATCGCTTGCTACCAGTTTGTACGGTTATAAACCTATAGATAATCGATTGTGGCCAGTGGGTATATAGGACTGACAAGTCTAGGCTGCTGCCAGATGAATCCGCGAAATTGACGTACCTCTATCAATGTCTGAACATAACCATGTTTGAAATACTTGATCGTTACACCAACTTTAAACAGGAAATTCATCACTTCACATGTTTGTTATTGTTTATGTTAGATTGCTTATTGCCTTGTTTCGGAACGTGTCGTAATGATGACGTTGTTAGTAGGATTGATGTTTACGCTAACATGCAGGCTAACGGCCAAGGCCTACGTGGGCGTCCCCACGCAGACGTAGCCGTAGAAGAAGAGGCGTTGGCTCGAGTAGTTCGAAATCCTACTATTACCCGTCGCGTCGCAGGTCAACTGGGCGCTTTGTAAGCCACGATATGGAGAGTTTGAAACCGAGCATGCCTCCATCCGTACCACAAAATCAAATTCCAGACGTTACACCAGGCGGACTATCCCCTCAGAACACACTTCAGTCAATATTTTCTTGAGCGATGTCAACAACAGCCTGATTTTCCATCTGTAGTATTGTTTACTGATGAAGCCAAGTTTAATTAGGACGGCATGTTTAACTCTAAAAACAAAATTCATTGGTCTGATCAAAACCCTTGTGTAATTCACGAACACGGGCGTCAAGACAGGTTCAGGGTCGATTTATTGGCTGGAATTTTAGGGGGTCAAACTATTGGACCCTACATCTTACACCAAAATTTAAATGCACATAACTATGGAGTATTTTTGAGAGGTACTTTCACTGCTCCTTGAAGACTTCCCGCTTGAAGTGCGAGCTAACATGTGGTATCAAAACCACGACGGCTCCCCAGCTCACACTGCAATACGTACACGAAATTATCTAAATCAAGTATTTCCAAACAAGTGGATTGGCCGTTTTGGTATAACATCCTGGCCGGTTAGATCTCCGGATTTAAATCCGTTGGAGTATTATTTTTGGGGACGATTAAAAGGATAGGTCTTCAGCACACCCGTTATAGATGACGAAGACTTTATCGCCCGCATAGCTGCAGCAGTCTTGGTGATGCAAACCGTCGACGGCATTCGTACAGCCGTACAGGAAGAAATGATGAAACGATGCCAAGCTTGTATTCAAGCAAATGGGGCGAACTTTCAACAGCTGTTGTCATAAAAGATATCGCGTACTTAAAGCAGGTATCATTTATCCAAGACCAGTTTTTCTTAACACAATTATTTCTCGTGTAGAGCACATCCTGTAACAGTAGATAGATTTAGTTCCTTCCAGCACAGGAGCCGGTGTGAGGCGCCCGCCCAAGTGAGGCGCCCCCCGCCATGTTGTGACGTCACGTCCCCGGCCGCCATGTTGGATGACAGTGACCTTGACCTTTAACTTGACCTTGAGTGTCAAATTACCAAAATTTCCCAAAATTTCGAAAATTTCAAAAAAATTTCAAAAATTCAAAATTTTTCAAAAATTTCAAAATTTCAAAAAATTCCGAAAAAAAATATTACCTCCATTTTGTTTTCGGTCGCCATCTTGTTTCCTGCCACCATCTTGGTGTTTCTTCCAAAAATTTTCGATTTCGCATTCCATTATAACCCCACACATATTTAATAAATGTAATTTTTTATAAAAAACTTTTTAATAAAATTTGTTTAGTAAAAACTTTTTAAATAAAAAAACTATTTAATAAAAAACTTTTTTATAAAAAATTATTTAATTAAATCAACTACCGGCACGTCTTACCCGGACGAGCTCCATCGACACACTGACGCCCCCCACCACTTTTTACATGTATATATTAACTTATCCCCCCTCCCCGCCCCTATCCCGTACTTTATTTTAATTGTCTGTTAGTCACGTGATGAATTCCCCCCTCCCTACTTTCCCCTCTCACCAACACTCGTGTTATAACCCGCTCAAACTACTACACCCCCTCTCCTCCCCCCTCTCCCAACTTTACCACCCCTTTCTTATCCTTCATATTAATATATATTTCCTTTATAATTCTCACTTCACAGCACGTCACCAGTGTCTTCACATAGCAGCTAGATGACCGTAAGTAGTAACAACCATCGATTGCGACTACGTATTGATCATCAATTTTAAAATTATCCGTTTTTTTCCGTTGTAACTACAATTTCAAAAACTTTATTTGAATACCATTAATGAATACTACTTAAACACGACTTATTTCTTAGCTATATCCGATCAATTCCCAATAAAATCAATCAATTACTAAAAAAACTTGTTTGTAAATATTTTTATTATACCTACAAGGACTTTATTTCCTACGGAACTTCATCGTCTACACTAACACTCCTACCAAATTAGCTACATTTCCTTCAATTTCCGATAAAATCAATCATTCGTTTTGAAAATAACATATTTATCAGGACAGTTACATCGAAGAAACAGGCGTACAATTTCATATTCACACTACTTATGCTAAACACACCACTCCTACCCCCTCGCACCTACCATCGAATACCCCCTCACAACTCTACCTTCACTCTCCAACAGTCCTGCCAGAACCTGTCCGAACTGATCATTACACTCTTCTGCAGTACATATACGCGCGTATGACATTGTCTCTGCTTAGCGAGCAGTTTCATATACACGAAATCACGCAGCCATGCAAATAGCATCATCCAATCTCGTATCACTGGCCTTCTTCTTTACCAGAACAGCTACTTCAGTTTCATATATTACTATTTTTATTCTATCTTTACTTTTTACACGAAAAA
>PNEQ01038410.1:22142-64878 GCA_003012365.1 Medauroidea extradentata | reverse complement strand
GCGTCACTGTGGTTCCAATGTGATGGAGCTCCAGCTCACTACGCCCTCTGTGTTCGTGACCACCTGAACAGGGCCTTTGGACAGCAGTGGGTAGTACATAACACAACACAACAGATGTTTTCACTGGCTTGTTGTCGCCAGGTTGCCTGCCTACCCCTGTTACTTTGGTGCACCATTGCAGGTATAAGGATGCATTTCCAGACATGGGTTCCTTAATCAAATATGTTCCAAACATGCACATCTACCATCCCTATCAATTTGTAACACTTATTCTTGGCCACCCTGTGTGTATATATATATATATATATATATATATATATATATATATATATATATATATATATATATATATATATATATACAGGTTGTTAACAAAAAACACCGACAAGCTCCGGCAGTTCATTCCATGTGAAAAATATAGCAGCAAATGTACAATAGACTTTGTACGTAAACGTAATATTACGGAATAATTAGCTATCTAAGATCAAATTTTAAAACCTAAATTTCCTCATAAACCGAACAATAATCGACGTAAGCTGACAAACCTCAGAGTATTACTTCATGGCAATACAGCCCACAAACCATCAGTAAACGCCAGTTGATAACTTCTTCCCTTACGAAAATAAAAGGAGTGCCCGCCCTTAAATTGTTGACAAATTTTTTAATGTCAGGATAATCGAACATTGTAAACTGGATTATTATGTAAACAGACCCTGAGTAATAATAATGGTCCTCTTGTAGTGACTGTCTAGGAAGCATAGTTTTCGTGCAAAACGCACGTGAAGTTCGTGCGTGGTGACACGTAGCCTAGTGCATAGGCAACACTGCGTGCATGAGTGTATGCCTTATCCTGCCACAACGCACAGACGATGATGGAAGTACGCTATTATCATGTGCCATAACTAGAGCCATGAACTTTTCGCGAAAAGAATTTGGCCCCAGTTTGTTTCAGTGCCTTAAGTGCGCATCCGTAGTTCTGCTTCATGGTTATTGGCAGCGTGTCTTTGTGAAATGACGTCTCTTATTTTACTGTGCCAATCACAGTAAGGCAACACCACATGTCTGTAATTTACAGGTAGAACCTCAAGACACGTATGAATTAAAACACCCATTTACTATCTACGAAGCAAAATTACATATGTGAACGCAAGGCAATGAAACAAACGGGGGGTGGGGGGGGGGGTAAAATTCATTTCGCGAAAAGCTCATGGCTCTAGCCATACCTTAAACAATTCCCATAACCGTAACAAACACTTTGTTCCTGGCTAACTATGTGTATTTTTTTTTAATGTAAGTGTGAATGTGATACAGCACGAGTACTTTATTATGTTCGATAAACAAGTCAACAAAGCTCCAGCACTACACTAAATATTTGTATGTCCGTGTCAGCACAAATGTAACAATTAATTAATGAAGATGGGTGGGTAGTGTATTTCGGTATATCACCTTAAAATGTGTAATTTGTTTACATATACTGTTAACTCTCCCAGTATTTAACATACACACCAATTAAAATAAATTGGTTCAAGGTAGAGTTTTATCTTAAAATATAATTTAATAATTAACAAGTATTCATATTACATAACAAAAAAGTTTACTTTAATAAACCGTTAAGGTGTGTGTAATAACACCGTGCTGCACCGATTGTGTGACACTAATGTGACACTGTTTGTGTTAACTGACTAGGGTTGAGGGATAAGGAAGGTAAGAAAAAAGTGTTCGACGCATCACTTCTGACATTGAATCGCGTAACTGATATGATATTGTAATGTAGGAGTATTTTGGAACCTGTCATTTGACCACAAATTTAGAGAAGGGCTGTTCCGGTACCTATGAAACCAAATCGTTCGCTCCTTCTGAGGTGGAAGAGCTTAAAATTCTAAATTTTTTCTTCTCTTATTGCACGTTGCACAGTTTTCAACACAACTTTCTTGCAGAGAAAAACGCACCAAGCAATGTCACAGTTGCAAGTACTTTACAAATTAAAGTGACTTAGTGGCTGTTAGTTAATTTATTCCTGACATCAAGTTTAAAACAAAATTGCATGACGTATATGAACAATGCCCTAAAGAAACCATAAGTTTCATTACACGCGCGCATATGTTTGAGTCACTAGCTAGTTTGTGCTTCGTAAATTTTTTATTTATCTTAAAAATTAGTCCTAAGATCAAAGAATTTAAATTAAAACCACTAGAATTTTTTTTAAGAAGTGTTTTGAAATTAAGTTGTTTAATATATACGCCTGCAATAGTGTTATTTTTCCATCTCAAGGCAGTGTCAGCATTGATATCGGTAATATCAGATAGCGCCTAAAAACCATTATCGGCTCCTCTACACTTTACATCAGTGCCAGAATTACAGGAAATGTTTAAATGTCTAACTTCGTGTATTGCACTGACCAGATATTTATCTCATTTGCACACTTATGATTTTTTTTTTTTTCACAGCACACACAAACTCAGCCAAGAACAAAGTATTGGTTACGGTTATGTGAACAATTTAAGGTAAGGCACATGATATTTGCAGTAAACGTCCATCGTCGTCTTTGCGGCGCGGCAAGATAAGCCAAACATTCATGTACGCAGTGTTGCCTACGAGCTAGGCACGGTGTCACAACGCTCAAACTACATGTACGTTTTACACGAAAACTATTCGACAGTCGCTACTAACCGACCATTTTTATTACTAAGGTCGTAGTACCAATAATTACGTTTTAAATATTGGATTATCCTGACGTTAAAAACAGTTGTCAGAAAATTAAGGGCGGGCTCTCGTACTATTTCCGTAATTGTTGAAGTTATCAGCAGGTGTTTAGTATTGGTTTGTCAGCCGTATTGTCATGATGTAATATCCTAAATTTTGTTAGTTTACGTCGATCTTCAACGGCGAATTATTCTCATAAGGTTCACCTCAGTATTCGACGTCTTTTTTTTTTTTTTTTTTTTTTTTTTTTTTTTTTTTTTTTTTTTTTTTTTTTTTTTTTTTTTTTTTTTTTTTTTTTTTTTTTTTTTTTTTTTTTTTTTTTTTTTTTTTTTTTTTTTTTTTTTTTTTAAATATTTGTAGCAGATATTTTTTTTATTTTAGACATAAATTGTGATTAAATCTTCCTCTTAGGAAATTTGTGTAGCTCTCATAATTTTGGCGTAATGAGTCGTAAACGTCAAAATTTGCACTTTACGATTTTATGTACGCCACTAATACCAACTAACAAGCCAAACCGAAAAAATTCACAATGTATAACAATGTTGTACGCTATGACTTGAAATATATAAAAACAAAAAAATATAATACTTTTGTATTTAATAAAATATGATAAGTTTTAAAATGAAAATTTAAAATTTCCAAAATTTTTTTAAAAATACAATGTATGTATGTCTAATCATGGCCTACAATATCGTTATACGCTGTGAATTTTTTTTGGTTTGGTATGTCAGTTGGTTTTAGTGGCGTACATAAAATCGCAAAGTGGGAATTTCGACGTTGCAACTCATTACGCAAAAACTATGAGAGATACAGAAACTTCCTAAGAGGAAGATTTAATAACAATTTATGTATAAAGAAAGAAAAAAATATCTGGTACAAATATAAAAAAAAAGAGACGTTGAAAACTGAGATGAACCGCGCCCTTAATATTTCGGTTACTTGCAAAGTGCCTTGCATTTCCTGCTTTATTTTTCAGAAGGAATCACCTGCCGGAGTTTGTCGGTGTTTTTATGAACATCCTGATGTATATGTATATATGTGTATATATATATATATATATATATATATATATATATATATATATATATATATATATATATATATATACACACACACACAACAATTTTTCCCCTGTATACAAGCGCAAAGATGATTCAATTTTTGAGACATTAAACACAACATAAAATATTCTGCAACCGAATGTCAAAACTAGCCACTTTTCACTTAATTAAATTTTATTGTTCTAAAAAAAATATGCTGAAATTCGGGTAACATATTCTAATCTTTCCGGTGAGGTGAGAGAGTTTACGACCCTTTACAAGAATGTCTAAAAAGCCGATAGTCAATCTGGTACAAACTGACTTAAATTCCACTGCAAAGTACATTTTTTCGCATGGCGTTTTTCGCTTATATTGTTACCAACTGCGCGACAAATAATTTTATGGTGGCAACGCCGGAAAATTGCGGCCTAATATTGCCGATCATGAATTGAAGAATATGTAATACATCGGTCAACATTTGCTTGCAACTCGTTACATGATAAGTAAACTGTAATATTTCATCCAAAAATAATTAGTTAGTTAGCAGAATGATTAATATGGATTGGCTGTTATAGGGTGGCATAATTTTAGGTTCAATTCCAAGGATGTATAGAATTGGGCGTTCTAGTGTGGAAAAATAAAAATATTATATTTGTATAAAATAGGGTTAGATTCGTAGACACTATTTGAGAGTACAGTTTCCTCTTACGAAAAAAAATTAGCTCAGCCAGTTTTTCCGTAATGTCAGTTCAAAGTACAAATTTGCATATTTTTACTTCATGCAAAACTTGAAAACCAATAAACATAATGAAATGGAAAAAATCACATCAAAACTACATGCCACAGTGTACAGCTTGAAACATATAGAAAGCCTTTACATAAACATTTTGTATCTTTAAAAAAAGTTTTAAAAATAGTAAAAAATTAGCAAATTTTAGAGAATTAAATTTTTTGTAAAGGGTTTCTTATGCTTCAAGCCGTAGACCGTGGCATGTAGATTTGATGTGATTTTTTCTATTTCATTATGTTTTCTGGTTTTCAAGTTTTGCATGAAGTAAAAATATGCAAATTTTGACTTTGAACTGACACTATGGAAAAACTGGCTGAGCTAATATTTTTTTTCTCGTGAGAGGAAATTGTACTCTAAAGTAATGTCTACAAAACTAACCCTATTTTATACAAATATAAAATTACTATTTCTTCACACTGGAACACCCTTAAGACGTGTATGTTCTACCACACGCAATGAAACATTCGCCAATTCAGTTCCGGCTCGCGTGAAAGTCTTGTGGTTTCGACATGTGATGCGCGTCACATCGTGGCAGCCCCTAATTGGAGGGAACGTGACGTCTACTAATGAACTCACGCTCCCTCACACGTCCTCTGAGGCGGCTTCTGTAATAGGACTTAATTCTGTCGCACATTCTAAGGGTGTAAATAGAGGACTCACACAGAGAGTAAGGAAGGCTGTGGTACAGGCAACCGTTTGTATACTTGTATAAAGCCAAGTAAATGTGGAAGCCTGCGCGAGGAAGTAAAACCTATGTTGGCTAAAACAAAGTAATAACATTTGTTAAAAATTGTTACGTTCATTAGAATAAATTTACAATAAGGTTGATTTGATAATTTTGTCATCTTAAAATGTTTCTGATTCCCGAATTATTGGTTTAAATGAAATTTGTACACACAATTAAACCCCACTCCCTCCCCATATACACACACCTATTTTGCTGCCCCGACAAACGTTGTTTTGTCACATAAATAAATTTAAAATATTTACTAAACAATAGCACTTAGGAGTATAAAAAATAGATAAAAACCTATTCACAGACCTACCGAATGTATATACAAAATTTCATTGAAATCGGTTAAACCGTTTCGGAGGAGTGTGGAAACAAACACTGTGACACGAGTTTATATATATATATATATATATATATATATATATATATATATATATATAATATATATTATATATATAAACACACACGCACACGTACATGAATTCCACTCCCCGACCTTTATCTAAATGTGGGAGTTGTACTAGCAAGCACATAACTATATTTCGGGTGGAAAATGGTTTTAAGGATTTCAAAAATTAAAAATTCTCACTCATGTCACTTTACTCCATCACTGAAAATATAAATTTGTTTTTACAGAGGTGGAATACCCTTCACTAATTCAAAACATAAATGCGATTAAAAAACACATAGGATAATAAAATTTAACTGTAATTTAAGAACCCTTACATTCACTAAAACATTTACGTTTACGGACGAGAGACGTATTTAATTATTTAAATTCTATGGTTATTTATCGCCGACTATGTTACTAATTTGGTAAATTAGTCTAAATTTGTCCCTCGAGACACATTAATGGTGTCGAATTGGGGCTCAGCAAATCTGTTAATGGATATTTGAGCAACTTGACTGTTTAGAGAAGGTTTATGATGAAAAACACCAAGTTGCTGTAATTTGGTAATTTCATCTATTCAAAATATCAGGCCAGTCAACTTGTTCTGCCCGAAATAACTAATTACGTGAAGATTCCCGAGTGTCATGACATGATAACAGAGATATCACTGCGTATAACTTCGAAATCGGTGGTAGCTGCATGCGAGAATAGACAATATGTGTGTTGGAAATTCACGTAACAACCTTATATAACTCCAAGCCACAATAGTCAAATAATACAAGGGTTATGCCTGAATATCAACCTGAAAATGTAGGTTTGTAAAAGTGCGTAGACAGCTAAAAATGTATTTGCGTGTCTGAGATATTACTCTTCTGTTTATTTCAACACGCTTAATTACAAGACATAATCAGCATGCTTTATGTTCATCAACGGTGATACATAAACTTGTCTTATTCACACTATCCATGGCATAGTTATTGAAAACGAAAATAATTGTTTTGCTGTACCTTTAACATATTACCGTCAAGTGGGGATACTTCGACTGCAATGGTAACGTTGACTAGCCCTAAATATTAATTTTGATGCCATTTGGTAAAAAAAAATTGTAATCTTTTGTAACTAGGATTATTTACTTCGTCGTTAAATGGAAACAAAACAAATATTTGCAGACGGTCAAAGTTATCCCTGCGGTCAAAGTATACGCACTTGACCGGACTGTAAAGCAAAAATGATGAAAATTGCTTTGCTAAAGGTAACACCAACAAGATCTAAATGTTACAAATGTATACCGCACCCCCTAAATATTTATGTGAACGACAGGTAAAAACACGTATACAAACGCAGGAAACTTTGAAAACCTACTGTTAAAGTTTTTTACAAAAAAAAACTTTTTTCAACAGAGCTTGAAGAATTACGCGAACTGCAAATATATTAGAATAAAGCTCCTATTTTAAATGTGTAAATTTACATCTAAGTAAAATTTATAAAATATCTAAGTTACTGGTTGCGTGCATTTTGTAATGATAAAATAGGAGGGAAGTTAACTAAACTAGTATTAACGACTATTGCTACGTAAGCAGCGAAACATTTACCGTCGGAAGTCACATTTCAGCAAACTTCACAATTTTACGTTAACTATAGTTTGATAAGAGCAGATATACTTAGTTATCGAGCGATGATTATGATAAATAGTACAGTGTGGTTAAGCCATGCGGTAAATTTATAACACCAATGTTTTGAATATTGACAAGAAAAATTCTGAAATGCGTGCTCTGTGGCCAATATAATTTAATCCGTCTGATGATTGGTTACGAAAGTGTTTATATATTTTATTAAATTCGCTAGAAACAAGTTTTGTGCCATTACTGAGTGTTACATAAATACGTAATTAAAAATGACTGACGAATTTTCTGTCGGATCGAAACCAATCTTCAAAATACTTGGTGATTACTAGCGTGAAAACTGTTTAAGTAATGTTAAATGTACTGAATGCGACGTCTACAGCACATTTATAGTACGTTATTTTATTTATTTGTAGTATAGTTTTCATCTCGTGAGTCTTTCTCTGATATTTCTGACACTGTGCATTTCTTACAATTCGTTGTAGTTGTGGCTACGTATATTGTTTAGACCGACCAGTTTCGACTCTTATAAGAAAGCATATTTGCTTACGTGACGAAAACTTACTGGCCGTGTGTTTGTGTGTGATGTTTCTAGAGAAAATTCACACGAATACTGTAGGGTTTCATGTATACAATGTATATAAAACCATTTTTGGACTTTATGAAGGGCTTCAAAATGATTTTTTTTTAGTTGACGCGATGTTTTGAAACTACCTTTCCGTCAGAGTTTGAAGATAATTTTGTTTCCGTACGTTGTCATAATGGGCACGTATGGTATAGTTTAGTAAAGTACATATTTACGAGCACACTGCAACGAATGCGGTGCCCTTAATATTTGGCAAACAGCTTAGGGCTGAGACATCTGTGTGTGAAACAAATAGTGCTCACCTACTGCTACAACTGATATTTGAGAAGGGGTTCGATGTTGAACCGCCCCTCACCTTGCTTCTTCGGTCAACTGACCCCCTCACCCCTCTCCACCTCTAAGGTCGTCTGCTTCCTTTGCCAGGATATCCTGTGTCTTTGGCCTTCCTCTTCGCAGTAAGCGTCCTTCGGAGAGGGTTCAAAGTAAAGCCCCTCACCCTCTGGATGTCTCCCAGGCACGCACAAACATAGGCTCCGGCCTGGCGGTGCCATATCCCGTGCCTTCTTGCTCTGCGGGTGAGATAGAGGGTGCCACGTCTAGTGTACATCATCTCCCCCTCGCAGCATCCACGAACACACACACACACACACACACTAGCGTGTGCCCGAGAGCCCGCGCAGTGTAAACACGGGGGTCCGAGGCGAGCACACGATACACGGCCGCGTCGCTCGCGCCGCAAACCAAACACGCCCCTGGAAATTGCGGCTTAGAACATTTACCAGGTCGGCCTGCGACAGGCGAGAGGCGACAACAACCACGGATGTACAGCCCCTCGAGCGAGCCACGCCCACACATGTACGGAAACAATGTAATACAGTCCCCATGTGGTAAAGATCCGTCAGAATTCTGAGTTGGTAGAAATTTACATCAACATATTTTTAAAGGAAAGCCTGGAGAAAAAAATACATATGTACATTGGCCATCCAGGTCTACAGTTTTACTGCTTACAGTTCTCGACTTAATAGGGGTGAAGCGTTAAAACGGTGAAATTTCATAGTTTTCGTCAAAAAATTCCCATTTATTATTGAAAATTATGAATTGACAACCCGTAGAAGATACTTTTGTACACCTTGTCAAGCTGTTACATAGTTACAGATCTGCTGCCAGTGCTCCAAAAATAAGAAAGTCTGTGACTATTTAATAATGTAAGGAAGTGTACAAAAGTACTATGTACTGTCAAGCTTTCATTTCCGATAGTAAGTGAGAAAAAAATTTCACTAACATTGTAAAAATTCGCTGGTTTGTCGCTCCATTCCCCATAGTAGTACTGTCTCGAACCTTTAATAATATTTCTTACATTATTGCTGTCATGCTGAATTCGGCCTGTACGTTTTGTTAACTTTCAAACATCCTAACAGAAGACCCTTATTCTTAATAAATAAAAAGTCTAAGGAATTAATTTATCCAATGATATGTTTTCAAAGTAACGTAAAATGGTAACAATAATTTTACCCTGCATTACGAGTCTGTAGGTCGATAATTAGAACCCAATATGCGCTAATTACCGATTCGTACACCAAGGGCCTACTATAGGCCTCTTTCTAATGACAACCAACTGCTCACCAATGCTTTCTCTATGGGGATAGCAGTTGGTTGTCATTCGAAAGAGGTTTATAATATCTGTCCTAAGGCTCATTTACAGTAGCATGCATTACTGTCACACACTTAAGCTGCTTAAATGTTCCAAAATCGTCAGTAATTTTTAAATTGCTAAATATGAAAGTGCTGTGTAAAGACATCGCCATAACATACAGTTAGTAATTTAGCAGTAATATAATTGAAAATAAGTGTTTCTTTTAACAACTTTCACACTGCCTTTAAATAGGAAAGAATTATATGATAATAAATGGTTCCATGTGAACAGTAAAGGCAGAGAATAATCTAACCGCAGTTGAACAGATAATTGACACACATCACCTCTAAGACAGATCTTGTAAAATAAGGTTTGATTTTCTTCCGTTTTTTTTTTTTTATTTAGCAGGCGTACATAGAACATTAAAATTATAACATTTAACAGAAAAATAACAATCCAGTTTTAAAAAAATTCGATTTCAACATACAATTAAAATATATTTTCTGGAAATGTGATTTGTTGGTTAAGCGTGGGTTAAGTCCAAGGGCTACTATTTACGCTATTTCAGCGGATACGCTATGTTTTTAAATTCTACAAGTGAATAGACCCTTTCGTAAAACCATCCTATGGATATTTTAGAAACTGTATTACCATATATTCTAATTTTTTTTAAAACGAAAAATTACATAGTTTCGTCTACTTATCACCATAAAGAGAATTTATTTAAGGCAATAATTAACCACGGCTGCATAATATTTATCTAAACAGTAACAACAATTTTCAAATCATCTATGAGACGGTTTAATGCTATCGTCTTGTTTTTAGGAATTACAAACTATTATTCTTAAAACCAGTAGAATTATGTATCCGTGGCTTTATGCAATCTCAGATAATATTAACGGTACAGAAAAGCAGCATACACTAAAAATAAAATTAATGTAATTCTCTATAACTTTTTTCAGTTTATATCAATAATTCTCACCGAGTTTATATGTAAGAAAACTAAACACTTATGACTATAACGACGACTTCATTGTCATATCTGAAATTATAATTTTTAGTTATATTGAATAGGGTGAAGTTCTTAAGTAATTTTAATTATGACACACTTGTATACTATCTACCCAAATAGTATTTCTGAATCACCCACCTGACATTTATTTAATGATGTGGGTAACTGTTTTTAAGTCATATTGCCTATTAATACCTAATACGAATTTACAATAACGCAGACATAGTTTATGGTACCACGTATTAATTGCCGATAAGAATAATGCATACATTTTGAAAACACATCGTACCGAGCAAAATTACAAAAATAATGGGAATTTTAACCGAGCAGATGTGAAAAAAACTCTGTTTAACATACAAATGAACATGGTCACGTTCAGTTTTCACACGTTTTGTCAGTAAAACGTGGCGTATTAAAGATGCATAGAGTTTTGTATCTCTCTCACACTCACTCTCACACACACACTCTCTCTCTAAATATAAATATAAATATATATATATATATATATATATATATATATATATATATATATATATATATATCGTACCCCTAATACAATACCAACCCAACTAATAAAATTAATATTTTGGAGTTATGTATGTAGTGAAATAGAGGATAGTATTCTCTACCTAAGACAATACTAACTTAACTAATAAAATCATTCCAAAAATCAAATAAAAAGTTTTGTTTTTAGCATCTTTGCCGAGTAACAGTTATGATTAAGGCCAAGACTTACATTTCTACTATTTGTGCAGCATGAGGAAAAAGAGCAGAAGTTACTTTTCAGTGTAACATCAACATGTTTGTGTTATGTTTAAATTACACTGTAATCATCCAAAAATCAGAAAGTATGTATGCGCGAGAACTTCATATATCTCAAAATGACATATTTTGAGTAATGTTGGTATTGCATTGGGGGTGCGATATAAATACACACAAACACACACAATACATAAAATCAGGCCGGTTCTTCTGAGATATATGATATATATTTTACGATAATTCGCTTCTTAAATTTAACCGCATTAGTGAAAATAAGTATCTCGATTCTGGTTCTATTCATTCAGATACATTTTCTTTATTATTTATTAAATTAATTTTTATTTTAAAATTTATGGTACTAAGTTACCAAAATAGTATCGAAGAATCTTTAAATTTTCTAAATACGCTCCAGACAGGGTTTAGACGAAAATAATAATAACTTAAAAATGTTCATTACATATTTTCACTAGATTTTTGATTAACTTTAGTCAATATTTGACATGAATAAAACTCTGCTTGCTTTTTAATTTGAATACGTTACGTTACTGAGATGTATTCTAAGCCACTGAATATACTTGAGCTTACCTTTGCGAATTTAATTAAAAATGTTACACATTTAATTTATGTTGGTTACATGTTTACAATATTATACAGAAAGACTTAGCATCATGGAATATTTCACGTGCGACAAACCGTGTGATTTTTCTACTAGCGACTACTGACGGGTTGAAAATGACCTGTCGTTTGGGTGTTGGAATAACAGCTCTGGTGAATGAGCTGAGTTAGGCTCCCAAGGGAACGTAGAAGTAACGCGCCGCTGAAAAAAAGAGCTACTGTAGGTTCTGTGATTTTCTTTTCTTCGTCGTCCTGGACCGCTGTGTTTATCGGAGGACAAGGTGAGGTGGTGTCGCTTCAAAAATGCGATAACAAACTCAGAGCTGGTGCATCATCGACTAAGCATCAGAATTAATTGTATTTATTTCTCGTGGGCTTTACACAATGACAGGAACTGAAAAATGTGTTGACCGTAAGAAACCATCGTAGAATTCGCCTAGATCGATTTCAGGAAAAAACGGAAAACTGAAAGCAAAATGGCCGGAGCCGGGAATTGAACTCGGATTCTCCCGAATGCGAGTCCATCGTGTAACCGCTGCGTTAGGGAATCGTGCCGAACGATGCTGTTGGTCAGCGGGTTTTCTCGGGGACCTTTCGTTTCCCTCGCCCATTCATTCCGGCGTCGCTCCATACTCACGTCGTGTCACCCTTCACCAGCGCTGAAGACCTCGATGTTGAGCGCTGGCCAAAATCTCATCACTTCACGTCACCATTGCGGTACCTTGCTCAATTTACACGGTAGAAGTCAAGGTTGGGTCTGAGGCGGTGCGCAGTGTAGGGACGGGAAAATTTCGTGAATTAAATGACATTCATGATAGAATCAACAATCCTCTGCATACTCAAGCACCGACCATTTGTTCACTAGCTGATGCTCATTGGAACAGCAGACAATGAACTAACAGATGGCGATTGAGTATACAAAGGATAATGCAATCTAGCGTGCGGGGCATTGAATTCGCGAAATTTTTCTGGCCCTACCGTATAGGTCAAAAGGGTCCAAGGCAGTTCATTTTTGGCAGTGAATCAGTCGATCCCGCTTGATTACTTATCCGAAGATAAGTGATGATTGGTTTAAAATTATCAAAATATATGTCGGTAAGTGAAATATTTGTCCTGTGTTTCACGTGTGATGGGTTGAATTTTGCGACATCCAGTAAACATACAGGACGTTTGTTGAGAATTGTAACAAGTGGTAAGCTGGCCGTGGTGAGTAGGTTTTCAATTTTAGGACACAGATTATTTTTTGGTAAGAATGTCATAACTAGAGCCGCGATTTTATGGCGAAAATATTTATGCAACATTTGGTTTAGATGCGTCATATGTAGAGACATGAACTTTTCGCGAAAAGAAATTTGCCTCACTTTGTGTCAGTGACTTGTGTGCACGTCTGCAGACTTGCTTCACGGTCAGAGATTGGATGTTTTGACATTCGTGTGTCGTGGGGTTTTACACGCAATTCACAGATGTGTGGTGTTACAGTAACCTTATTGTGATTGGTACAGTCAAATGAGAAACGTCACAGTTCAAAGGCACGCTGCCAATATCTATGAAGCAGAACTATAGACATGCACATAAGGTACTGGAACAAAGTGGGGCAAAATTCTTTTCGCGAAAAGTTCATGTCTCTAGTCATATGCACACCTGCAGCTCTACTACATCGTCTGAGGTTGGATGATTTTACTCTCACTTGCCTTGGCAAATTATAGACGTACAGACTCACAATAATCTTATTCTGATTGGTGCAGTAAAATGAGAAACGTGTCTGAACAAAGACACGCTGCCAATAACCTTGAAACAGAACTGCCGATGTGCACGTGAGTCACTGAAACAAAGTGGGGCAAATATCTTTTCGCGACAAAATCGTGGCCCTAGTCATAACTATTTAAATTTACTGTGTGAGTTGCATGGAATATTCAACCGAAACATTAATGTTCCATCCGGCCCATAATTACGCGTATAATTTAAATACCCATGGATTGAAAGTTGAACGGTACAAATTTTGAAGCAAGTAAGAAAAATATTCCATATGTTTGATAATTAATAATATATGTACATAGGAGAGCATTATTTCTTAGCAAACTCCTCCAAATCTAAATTAACAAGCTTCGGTTCACATATTTTCTTTATGATTATATTTTTTCAAAACCTTTCTTTTGTTCAACAATCCAGTAGTTTTAATTACTTAACTTATTGTGTGGCCCTATTCTGTCAGAAAGAAAGTTCCAAATACTCTTATAGTATTGAAAGGTTGCCTCTCGTGTCGCGAGTAGAGATATATCGGTGTTTTTTTGTGACTGAAAGTTTTCATTTGTGACACTATTCATCACACAAGATTAAGTCCACCAAACAATAGATTCCCGCTGATCAAACATCCACAGTCATGCTCTTTTGGTACTACGTGCGAACGTTACGACCTATCGTTTCCGCTTAAAATATTGTATTAGATTGATATTTGCTGTGCCTGTAGTTCAGATAGCACTTTTAACTTATTGAAAGTATCAGTTCAACTTAGATTCAACTATGAATTGAAAAAAAAAATCATTATTCGAATTCCAAACCAGACTGGAGTAGGAATTGGGAGAGAAAATCAGTGCAACAACATAAATTGACCAGATTAAAGATTATCTTCAAGTAATTATCATAAGCATCCTTCGGTGTGAAATTAATGAAAGTGAAGCAGTTCCCAGATTGATTTGTTTTTTTTTTTTTTTTAGTAGGTATAAAGACGCTTGAATCCTTTGCAGGCGTAAAAAAATTCATTTCCTGCAAGGAAAAGTGAGGTAAAGTGACGTTAACAAATAATACAACGGAAATAAGCAAATAACATAGCTTGACATAAATCTCAGTTCATGTTTGATATCTAGTTCACGATAAAAAAAAGTGAATCTTAGTGTCTTAGTGTCCCGCCCGTAAATTTAACTTCATACTGTGTTTACATTTCGATGAGAATTAAAATTTTTATTGTGTACCCTTTGCCATTCCTTGTCCGCTTTTCACTCGCTACGCGTTAATTCAAGACAAAAAAAAGCTTTGTAAGATTGAATGCCGTTGAGACAAATTTTTCATTATTTTCCTTATGGACAATAGGTTCGCAATTATTAAATGATGGCCAAATGTGTTGGACGATATAGAGAAACACATTTAAATACAAATCAACCTTATTTTGTTTGAAAGTGAAACCTGTATAACTTATTTCGAATTCAAGCTGTTCCAAATAATTTAAAATTTATATTAAATACAGTAATTTCGACGCTGGCTAAACAAATTCAATTTTAGAATGTGAATTTGTGGCTTCCACAACAGATTAAAAAAGTTTAAGCGTCTCGATTTCTATTAAATAAAACGCTATAATTGAATGCATAATTACAGAAAACGTACCAGATATAATTATTTCCAAGAAAATTGCTTGTAGTGCTTTCCAGATGTGGTTCAGTCTTCCGTGTAATTTATTTCAGCGACACAGTTTGCTCATAATATTGTTTTTGTTCAGTTATTCTAGAAGACTTTTTTTTTGCGTAAAAAAAGGAGTTGAAAATACGCGTTGTAAAGAGAGTATTTTTAATGAATATTATAGCTGAATTTAATTACTATATTACAACCTTTTCAATTTCAAATAACATCATATTCGTTATTTTAGGTCATAATTATTCCCAATTTTTGTTTTTATTAACAACCACAAAGAGATACCGAATTTCACCGCTTCACAGCAGATTTACATAACAAAGTAATAAATGTTTCGATAATACACGATCCACAATGTCGAAATTTGCTGAAAATACACTGAAATATGTACAATTAAATTAACCAAGTCAGTCTTACGGGTGGAATGTTCCGCCAAGCTGCAATGTCACGACTTCCGGCCGCAGTGTTGTTTTTGCGTTACCTTGACCTTGAACTCGACCTCAAGGTCACAGTGAACATTTAAAAATAAATTAAAATTTCGAAAAGTTAAAAATTTCTGAAAAATTAAAAAAACTATTGAAAAATTCGAAAATTTCGTGAACGTTTCTTATTTAATCCGTCATATTACTAGCAACCAATTAATTTATATTAATAAATTTTTTACACAGAAGTTGTCACACTGATATTATTTTTTTTGGTAATCAGATACACATATTTAACAAAATGAATTATTTATTACAATTATACAGTTCAACATTTTACTTGGATTCAAATAATATCAATTGTTACTAACTTCCGTACCTGACTGATTTTCGATTTAATCGATCAAATGTTTCATTAAAAATCCTAAGAAAATAATTATAAATGTGTTTTACATTAAAAAATTGCATTCAAATATGTTTGCTCTTAGATTTCCTACGCGCGCACCATTTCAAACAATGGCAGACGGTATCTCACATCATCCAATTTAACTTTACTGACATGATTTTGTGTAACCACAAAGTTTTACTTCACAATCCCCCTCCTTGAGGCACCACTACCTACCCCACTACCTCTACACTCGTCCATTCCCCGTTCCAACCTTCACCCTGCACTTCTTTAATTTTTCAAAGTTTCTATTTTTATTCACTTCAAGGTTGATGTCAAGGTCTAGTTCACGACAACCAATACGGCGTCCGGGGGTAGCTAACCGTAAACATGGCGGAAAATCTACCGTTGGCTTAAATTCCACCTTCTGTCTCCTGGGCTAGAACAATATAAACTATACTACTTATACTAAAGTATTTTCAGAAATATTTAGCAACTTGTATGTATTGCGTTTTGGGTATCCTGCAGATTCAAGATGACGCTGTAGCATCAGGTCTAGGTAACGATGTTATTGTAACATCACTGCAGTCACAGGATACTAAATTTCGAATTGATCAGACCGGTAGAAGTGCTCACATCCCTTCAACAACTAGAAATAGCTGATGATCTACAAGCAGCTGAACAGTTTTTTCTTGAATCATAGCTAAGAACACTCTTGATCTAGTCATTTTTTAGACAAACAAAAATAAATTAAATCAACCCGGTTCTTCCGTTAAGGAGTTACGATGCCACAGACAAACACACAGATGTGAACTTATAACATCCCTCTCTTTGCGTCAGGGATTAAAAATATAGTTTCTAACGAGTCACAAGCTTATAAATGACGTATTACTGGAGACATTGAAGATGTCAGTACTCACTCACCCGTTCTGAAACTACTTTAATATGGTGTGTGCTATAAAAGATAGTATTGCGAATAGTTTGGGATAGTATACTGCACACACTACAACGTACGCTACTGTTTTCAGAAAATGTCAGGAGTCAAGTCTCTCTATTATGAAAAATGTCATCGTGTCGTTACATATGACTACCGGTAAGTAGTTTTTTCTTTTTTTCAGATAGTTAAATTAAGAATAATATTATGAAGTTCGGCTGAAAGCCACATCAGCAGATACACCAAATATTATTATATTTTATTAGTTACCATTAGGAGACAGGTTGAAATAGTTGAATATAAGCTTTTAAGAGTTAGTTGACCTGGCGCGTGGTACGGAAAGTAGTTTTCCTTGTGTAACTATTAAAAATGTTTCCAGTGTGTTTATCTACGAAAAGAAGACATGCTTCAAACTGTGTCCCTACGATTTTAAAAATACCGTCCGCTGATTTGAAACGTGATTACCAAGCTCCTGCAAAAGTGCTAAAAATGACTTTTTCGTGTTGCCGTAGCTGAAAAAATGTCAACAGCAATCGTAAGACAAAAGTCATAATAACCGTCACTAGACTATATCACATACTTGCCACAAATAAAGTAACAGGGTTATTGCCTGAAGTTTTATTAAAAACACATTCTACAAAAACATTGCACGCTTGTTTAGTCCTTCGCGCCTAGAGGCGATGAGGTACTAGACTTATCGCCTTAAGGGCGAGGCTACCGCAATTTTAATCACCATTTTTAAATTTTTATTCGTACCAGATATTTTTTTTATTTAAGACTCAAAATGTGACAAAATTTGGCTCTTATGAAATTTTTTTATCTCTTATAGTTTTCGCGTAATGGCTTGTTAAAGTCATATGTTGCATGTTTCCGTTATAACGACTACATTAAAACCAACTGGTATACCAAACACAAAAAAAATCACAGTGGATAAAGACATTGCAGGCTACAATTTAATGACCATAAAAATAAAGAATAAAAATTATTTGTATTTTTTGAAAATGCTAAACCTGAAAATAAAAATTTTAGAATATTCGATATATTTTTTAATACAAATAATTTTTATTCTTTATTTTTATGAGCATGACATTGTAGCCTGCAATTCCTTTATACACTGTAATTTTTTTAGTTGGATATATCATTTGGTTTTAGTGTAGTCATTACAACGGAAACATGCAAAATATGACTTTAACAAGCCATTAAGCGAAAACTATAAGAGATAAAAAAACTCATAAGGGCCAAATTTTGTCACATTTTGTGTCTAAATTAAGAAAAAATTATCTTGTACTCATAAAAATAAAAACTGGTGATGAAAATTGTGGTAGATCGCACCCTTATCGCCTTCACTGTTTGCATACTTCAAACGTACAAAAATTAGCTAGCTTCCACTAACTCGTGAGTACTATTTTAAGCTCATTTATTCCAGTAATTATTAGTTTATGGGAGCATTTGTGAATATTAGATGAAATGTTTTTTTTTTTTTTGCCCTAACCAAATATTTAGACTATTAGTCTATAATAAGCACCCTACAGAGATGCTAAAAGTGCGTGGACTTGTAAGTAACACACATGTTTACATTCTGGAAACCATTGAGAATGGACTCGCAATGTGAAAGTGTGTGAAGACAGCATAGACTGATGCGTCCCTCAGGTACTGAATCCATGCGTGATAACCCTGTCCCTGTACAAGCGCATATCCCACTGCTAACACACAAGCGCGCTGCAAACACTGGCATTCATTATGTGTACAGGTCGCTCGTGTATGTACGAGCTTGTTTCCTCTCCTACTTCGCAAATATGTATTTACTGTTTCATATCCTGGTGTGAACAAACATTATATCTGTGTTGAGGTTGTTTGCCAGGAAAATATTATGTTATAACCATTGTTCTCTCTTCATAGGTGTCTGAATAGATAACGTCCTAAACCCAAACAACCAAGAAAATTCTGACTCTGTTCGAATAATGAACATGATATGGTTTTTTTTACACACGAGAACTCCTGATAAATTTATTGCTCAAACTTACATACACGTCTGTACCACAGAATAGTTAGAAATACAGAAGTGAAATAGTCGGCAGGAAGGCGAACTCAGTCACACACGCCAGCAAAATGGCTTCCCTGGCCAGCAACATGGCGGAAACACCTACTGCCAATCAGCGTGAGGCAGCTGCTTTGCTAGTCGGCAGCCAGGCCGATAGGAAACCTGTAGTAACATGCAGGAGCCAAACAGACACGGGACTGGAGTCTACAGCCTCGGGCAGCCAATAAGCGGCCAAGTTCGCCCTATATCAAACGAGCCGCCACGTCATTTCACGTCTGTATTACTATTTAGTCTGTGTCTGTACACAGCAAGCCTTGTTGTCAAAAAACACATTTAAGCTTGGTTGTAGCCGTCCAATGAATTTCGTGACTGACTTAAGATACTCAGTAAACATGTAAGTTGGAGTAAAGTTATGTTATATGAATGAAAATTTAGATACTGGCAATTGTGTATATTTCAGTACACGACCAACATTTTTTTCCCTCTAATATTTATTAGCAGAAATATTTATAGACAAAGCTCCACATTACTATCACCATTATTTTTAATTGACTTGATATTTGAACGAATATACTATTGTAACTTTTACACTTAACCCTCTATTATGTCGCGGAAGTTTTTCTTCTTATTCAGAATGGTAACAAATACTTTAGCTTAACTGTAGGCGCTAGCAATGCTATTTGCTACTTATATAATTTTCCTTACTTACCGTAAATTAATTATTTTAAAAGAGGCTATTGCTTCATTTAAAGTTAACAAACCTAACAATCAATCAAATAAATTATTTTTACGCATTGCCATTCCTATTTATGTTATGCGGATTTGTTTTGGATCATAATTGTTGAACACGAAACATGTAAGACAAAATTTCAAAATTATTCAGACAAAAAATTATTAATAAATTTAACTTTTCAACTAACAATTTTCTAACGTAATAGTAGCTGGCCATTCGCAGACCGCAGTAGTTTAAAATTTATGTAAGTTGGTCTTACAGACACAGGCAAGATATTACGATATGTAGAAATCTTGAAAAATTACAGATTAATTACTGACGCGATAAACTGTTCATTTTAATTATTTTCTCGACCATCTCGCGACAAAGTTCACGGTTCCTGGACGATACTGAGCAAATGATAAATTTGATAGAACGTGCTAGCTCAATCATAGTACTCAACTACTTCAAAAAGAAGACAATGAGTGGCTATCCTTTGCTCTAGTATACACGGGAGTGATGCAAATTTTACACGTTTCTTCAAGTATGCCATCAGCAGGGCACTGATATTATGATTTTTTGTAATGTAAGCAGTTGTATGACAATGCTACAGTATACGCAGCACAGTCCACACACATGAGTGGAGGGTCTGCTGCGCAATCTAAAAAATTTTTGTACTCTTACACGGAAAATCCTTGGAAATTACTCGTAAAACTACAAACGTTGTACTTGTAAAAATACAAAGAATATGTCTGTAAAATAATAATAATATTTTATTTGTACTTGCAATGATAAGATACTTGTGTCTGTACTTGCAATAACGCAAACTGAACTTCGAAACATTAATTATATCATGATGACATAATTGGACTAATTTATCAAGTTGCTCTTAGAAAAGAAAATGCACGGGTAGAAAATTTAATGAAATAATTTGTTAATGAGCACACTATAGTCCTAGCGCTTGCTGATACGTTGACTTACATACTATTTCATGTTTTTCTGTATACAGTATGTATTAAATAAACGTTTCAATAATTTTATATTTTTGTGAATTTTGTAGCACGTAATTTGTGTGAGTATTCACTTTATCCCACCAAAATGCTTTCACGAGCGTACAACTATGCAATTTCCGACAAACACATAATTTTTATGACCAACAAAATAATGTTTCCTAAGCTTTTTTTTACAACGAAATAGTTTGCAACCTAAGAAATAAATAATTTTGCAAGGAAAATCTTTGTTCTTTTAAAAACACTTGTAAAAGTACAGCGAAATAATTTTTAAATTTTACAAAAAAAAATAGTTCTAAATATTATAGTGGTCAGTGTTTGCGTTCGCGTGTTATAAGGGAGGGGCTATAAACATGGGATGGGTGGTGGGTTGTAAATGTAGGGCCAGAGGCACGTTTAGGCGAGAATAGCGTGTTAACTACAGCGGCGATGTTGCTATCTGTTCTAGAATTATGATATTAGGCACGCTATTACAAACGAACAAAAATACCGCTGCGTATAATGACTCTCGCAGGTAATGTTTTCTGAGTGACTAGTGTGCTGCCGGTATGTAAACGGCTTGTAGGAATCGCACTAGGCAAAATTAGATTACGTTTAATATGCACAGTAGTATTTTATTATAGTTTAATTTATATATAAACGCATTATAAAGTATACTATATGCCATTTAAAGGTTTATAAAACACTTTACAGTATGTCATATAGCATTGTATAGTCATAAATGTATTATAAATGTAAGACATTTATTACTGTTAGATGTTTTATGTAAAAAAAGTTAGAGAATAACTATTATTTGAGCTGACAATTATTCTATTACACTGTGTTTAAGAAAGTTGGCATTTATAAATGTTTTGTGTAATATAATTTCCTGTAACGTACATTTCTTATTTAACTTAAAATGATCTACTTAAGACCGTGATCTTTCATTTATTTCGAACAATTGCAAATAACTCGAATATTGTTTTACCAAATCCTTTGAAAAAATGTGAAACTGTGTGCAGTCATACGATGCACAATTTTGCCAGGGCGTTTTTTTATTTAATATACCGTTTCTTAGCAAAAAATTATTTTGCTTCATTTTGGCTTATTTTGACAACAAAATATGTGCTATTTCAGAGGCAAAAATCTAAAATTCCGTTTGGTGTATTGCAACAGAAAATTTCAGATACAAGCGATGAAGCGATGATAAATAAGTGTTAAAATTGCCAGAATGAATTTTTGATACATGTATTAATTTGCGTTAAAAAATAATAATTTCTAAACCACTGCAAAATTATGTCATATAATATACGTACGGATGAAACGAAACTCTGAGGTAAGGTATTAAAATTGATATGTTTCACTGCACGCATGGCTGGCTACACTTTCATAAGGGTTCCAAGCAGTCTATCCTACAAAACCTGACAGAATCCGTAACTAAATCACGAAACTTTGTTTCCTGACAAAAGGGTTGCCACAAAAACGTCACACATTTGTTTGTTTCCAACCTGCACAGATCGTTGTTCTTCTAACATAAAGCTTTGCTCGGCCACTTTGAAATTTTAACGTGCTCACGAACTTGGCGAAATATTTTAAAAGTGTTCTATTTTATCCGTTCCAAATATAGCAAGAAAGGATTTACTATTAGGTCGACGTACGGTCTTAAAATTTCTGCACTAAATACAACCGTCTCTAGTATTAGAGACAAAATGAATCCTCAAAATGGGTAAACAATTTAACATGTTTGTGTATCACATTCACTAATATGCTTATGGTAAGTTTCATATATTTCCATCTTTCGAGTATTGGTCGACATTAACACTGCGGCACCAAAATAGTTTACAAATTAAATAAAACTCAGCCCGCAGATTATTACAATGGAACTGCAAAATGCTTTAGAGTTAAAAGGGCTTCTTCACTTGAAGAGGTTTATCGATCACCAGAGGTTGGCTACATTATTTTCAAACCATTGCAGACGATCCGGATTTTTAATATTGGAGGAATATTAAACTAGTGTAAACATTGTATAATTTTAGGAATTATTTTACTAAATCCTATAGCAGAAGCAGATATGTTTACGCATTAGTTAAGGGCAGAAAGCAAAATGCGGAGAAAAAAATTAAAATGAACGGAATGGTTTTTACCGTACGAATACAATAATATAAATAAATAATATAAATAAATGTACTAGGCAACCTCTAGCATCTTACGTTTCCTCGCCAACAATAAACGCTGTGTGTTTCTTACATCTTTATTCGGTTCTTTGAACGCCATTTCACTTCACTAAAATGTTTGCTTATGCTAAATGTTTCCATTTTATATGATCTTTGAAAGAACTATGCAATGGGAGTGCATGGCTGGATGCATTTGCTTGTAAATACTCCATTGCGAAATTAATGACTGTCAAAAGAAAAAAATTTTAGTTTCGCGATGGAGTATGTCCAAGCAAATAAATACAGTACATTTTATATGCACATTTTCTTGTGTATTGTTTGCTAACTCCATTTTATCTGGATCTAAAGAATGCTAAGACAAGTGTTTATCAAGTTGTTTATCACGTTAGCTTAGTTCAATATTTAAAGGAAAGTTGACAACACTTGGATCCCTAATCAAGCGCCATGTGATAATACTAATCTTGCCGGGAAACCATAACATAACTGATAAGAATTGTAATATAGGACCAGTATGTGGTTTATTCTGGCAGCAATGTAGTTATAAAAGATACGTTTAGCATAACATTTCTTTTTAACCTCAATGTGTGCACATGTAACGATACGGTCTAGAATGACGTCATGGAGACATGGCTATTCAGTGCGATATCATTTCATAGTTGTTTACAACTCGCACTACGGATGCTAGAGTTCAGTTAATGACTGAAGCTGTCGTCCGAGCTGGCTCCACACTTGTACTGAGAGCAACAAGTCTAAACGGGGTGTGGACGCAGAAGGGTGTCGACAGTATGACGGTAGTCTTAGGAAGCCTGTGCGTTGAAGGGATGGGTAATATCCTTTTGGCACATTGCCCGCTGGAGATGTGCCATGAACGGAGCATATGAGACTGCAGGAACTCCTTAATATACAGTTGTGACATTACCGTTTCTATGATCACTAGATATGAAGACCGTGAATCTTTAGGGTATTATTTCCTCTCACGATAATATCTACCATGTCGGCATGTCGCATAACACTGTATTTCGTGATTTTTGATGTTCACATTCAAGAATGGTCATAAAATATCTTCACGAACAACTTGTACTACATATTTATTAACAGAATTATCATATTGTGGAGAAAGATATTTAAACACTTCGTTTCAAATCCTTATGTGCACATATGCCGCTCTGCTTCATAATCCGTGTTTGGAAGATTTAACGCTCGCTGGTTAGGGGTTCTACTGGAAAATTACTGGTACATGGTGTCACAATAGCCTAATTCTGATTGGCGCAGTCAAATGAGAGACGTGTCTGGGCCACGGCCGTAGAAGAACAGGTCTGGACACTCGCCTGGAAACTTGACCCCCTTGTTGTTTGGCTGTAGTTCACCAAGTTACCGATAATATTGTGTTTTATTGCCGCTTCAGTTAGGGCGGTCGGACTCAAACTCCGTACCACTTCCTTTCCACTAAGATAAATCATTTATCAAAACTTATTCTTTTATAAATTTACGAAATACTTATTTCGCTCACAAATTTAAGAAAAGGCTCCAGCTATCTTTATTTACTTTATAAATTTAACAATGGAAAAAAGTGGGCGGAGTTTGGGTCCGACCGCCCTAACTGAAGCGCCAATAAAACACAATAATCTCGGTAACTTGACTAACTACAACCAAACAACAAGGGGGTCAAGCAAAATAAATTGGTAGATAGGCGAGTGTCCAGACCTGTTCTTCTACGACCGTGGTCTGGACAAAGACACGCTGCCAAGAGCCATGAAGCACAGAGCTGCCGATGTGCACGTGAGACATTAAAACAAAATTGTACAAAAATATTTTCGAAATAAAATCGAGGCTCTATTCATCATTGTTGATTAATCTCGCCTTATACTGCCTTTAAAATTACCTTACAAGATTTTTACTTTTTCGAGGGCACTTAAATGTTTACATAACATTATGTCTGTCCCGAGTCAAGACCAAATTTATCTGACGTGACATTAAAGTGACAACTCATGTTCTATCATTACAAAAAATGTCGACTGAGTATGCAACAGACATGTGCTACATACAACAAATTAGTATCTTCAGAACTGTCAACATTTACTAAAGATATAAGAAAACGGAGATAGCTAGAAACCAAACCGTACTTTTAAGAACTAAGACATATGAAAGATGATAGTGCTGGTCGTCATCATCAACGATTGTCCGTGTCTATGGTGGTGGAAATTGTTGCTTAGATCCGTGTATTAACTTTCGCCTCTTATGCTAGTCGTTTTGGGTCTGCAAGAACATTCCCGGCGTGTGTAACTTCGGAACATAATTCATTGTCCCCAATACTTACCTATAGCCAGTCTCAAAAAAAATTCCATTCTTTGACAATTTTGAAGGCTATCATGTGTACCAGTTTCTGCAGAAAATTACTTTTAATTTTAATAAATTGCACAGTTTGAGAGCCAGTTAAGTGTGTTTGTGCAAACGTCACTTGTGGCAGAGGAAAACACTGCTTATTTCATGGAAACAGCTGTAAAACTATATGCCAACACAACTGTCAAAAAGTGGAATTCTTTAATGAGACATACTATACAGTTGGATCGCAATGCTAAAAGAGATAAGATAAGGGAGAAAGTCTGGTGAGCGCTGCCTACGGGGTTCTAAGCCACAGAGCTGTTAAAGAAATCACTACGCTTTAAGACTAAATTAATCCTACATGGAATTTTTTTAGGCATGGTGTCACAAAAAAGAGGTATCCCAGTAAATACAATACTCTTACGAATTCAAGTGAAATATGTCTTTTCTGTTTATTAGGAGAAGAAGCTACATTGTTGGTCATTCTCCATTTTAAATATGCAAGCAAAGGGTGACCTGCAGAATAGGATTAAAAGTAAAATGCCCGCCTTGCAATCGGGAGAACCTGGGTTTGAGTTCCGATCCGGCCATTATTATTTTGGATTTATAAGATTTTCTTAAATAAATTCTGGCGGACGTTAATATGTTTCATTAATCAGACCATAAACATCTTCTCCCCCTTTTCGCCCACGTGCATCTACCCAGGTCGTGAACCTGTTCCAGAATATGTAAAACATACAGAAAGAAACTATGTTTAAGATTTTAACTATTCACGGCATTAATTTCATGTCCGTGTGATTTATTTGCTGGAGGTCATGATCTGTATGACGTCTCTACCATAAATCACGGCTGTGAATTCACTCTTGTCAGGAGGTGGCGTATTTCACGGTGCAAATGAAATAAATTGTCCTCTTGTATGAAAAACTAAACACGGGTTAACATGCAACCGGGTAGCAAGCCCCAACTGTGACAATGTCAAGAGGTGTCACTCATGATACTGCACGTCCGCTCAAATGAGTGGCTCGAACATGCGTTCATGAGGAATGTTGGGGCAAAAAAATCCACAATTTGTAGTCCTGTTACAGTTCATGTTTCACAGAAGCACCGTTGTTTTTCACTTAATCACACGCGTGTTTTCAGAGAGTTTATTTGGTCGTTCTATATGAAATATAGCTTCATCAATGTACATTTTCTGCCATCGTTTCCTCGGTTGCTGTCATTTTCTGGTAAATTTATTTCAATATTAATAGCAATGCCTCCATATCATTCACTGACTGCGTGAGTTTACGTGGGAAGGAAGTACGTGTATTTTATTCCTTTCCAACGGTGATACACACATCCACAGTAAAAATTGACTTGCAAATATTAAAATGATTTATAAGTAAGAAAATTAATTAGATCATAATTACTTTATGTTAAGTATATGTATAACCACCTCGAGTAAGTGTTTCTACATTTTTAAGTCTTATTCGATTGTATAAATTTGCGCGTGCGTGGTAGGCTATTATTTAGTGGATGTTTCTAATAAAAGTAGGAACTTTTTAGAATATTATTTCTAAATAGCGTTAAAGTAACCAGAAAATATTTTTACAACTTTAACAGTATAATTCAGTACAACCATTACTTTATGTTAGGTGCATATCAAAAATAATACACGGAGACTTGTGAGATAATTTAAAAATATCCCGAACAAAATAATAAAATACGGTGCATTTTCAAACTTGTTTTTAACCTATGAGATTAAAAAGTCGTTTTCACATTTCGAGCTTTTCATCCAATCTTTGACTATGGTCTCTCACGATATTCGCATATGGGAAACGTAGCATACTTTCCGGTTGGCCAGCGAGTTTTTTCGTGTAACTGTCATTTTCCAAGACTTGGCTTTCCTCTGCTGTTACATTATACTCTCCTCACGTCATTCTCACGAACTATCCACACTTCTATGTTAAATTGGCTGCTTTTGTAGACGTAGTTTGCGCATCCGATGCCTCAGTGCAGAAGCACTAGGACCGACACAACCATACATATCACGGCGCGTCCTAACCTCTGAGTGCAAGTCACTTAACTGGCGCACAGCATTCTCGTTTATGGCCTGCCTCTAAGAGACATTCATTCCTTACCTTACAATAATTATTACAAAATATTATATACAGAGCTTTGCAGTACGCGTTCACTCTTTTGATTTTAAGATTCTCCACTAACATCTTCATACATTGTAAAAAATAATTTGTAGATTTACGACACCTTTGCGCAGGGAGTGTTACGATAGTAGGAATGCTGCATTACCCAAAAATTTACGGTAGTGTTTACATATATATTTTAAGAAATAGTAAATATATATTCTAACGTTACCAGACGTGTACAGTAGCAATGCTAAACTGTTGCTATATTTGTTAAGTTTCCAGTAACAGTGAGTGGGTAAAAAAACTTCCATTGTGTTTCAGGAAATGTTTACATCCACTGTAAAAAAAACCTCTTCCTAGACAATCATGAATATTTTATATCCACACACAGCGTAGATAAATTACCATACTTGACCTTGTAAATGAAGCAGCTGTTAAGCATTACCACTGTACAAGCCTGCTAATATCAGTAAACAGGATGACCGGAAACAAACGCATAAGTACTTGTCTATCTACTACTGTTCTGACCTGCATATTATGAACTACGGTTGAAATCTCGAACAGTCCAAACATGATAATACTTTTACTTTACTTCACATACATAAAATTAAACCTCGACGTAGACCGCAAGTGAGGACTTTGCTTCACGCAGCGTTGCCACAATGTGCACATAAAATGTCAGCGTACAACATTTCGCCACAAACATTTTCGTCTCCTATTTAGCCCATGATTCACGCGGTGTGCTCATTATGCTGTTGTTGTTTCTGAAAATCGTGTATACATAGACACACACACATATATATATATACATACATGACTTTTTCATAAAATATATAGACACTACCATTACTGTATCACAGAACCATTTTAGCAAACCTTCTTTCTAAACACATATACACACGCGTGGTAAATGCAAATATGTATATATATATATATATATATATATATATATATATATATATATATATATATATATATATATATATATATACACACCATGTCAGGGAACATTACGTAACCCGCAATAGCAAAATATGTTTGTACCATGGAGTTAATTAACCCCTTAAGATATTTGCCTAAGATAACTGGGGCAGTAAACCAATAAGAAAATTAAGAAAAAAGTTAATAAAAAATATTTTATTTTTTTATTTTTTGAAATGACTGTTTTTAGTGTTTAAAATACATATTTATTTTTTAGTGCGTTTAAAACCCTAGAATATTTGTAGTAAACACTGTAAAAAAATCCTGACACATAAGGGGTTAAAGATAAGCACAGTAGAGGACATGAAATGCATAAACGCACGTGTACTATTCTATGAATGTTTATTCTAAACATGCATGACTCATCACGTCGAACAGTTTTAGAATGAACTTTTACCAGATAAAGCTTCACAAACCACTTGACGACATCGGCAGGTGGCTATTAAGTGGTATTGTCAAGTACGTTGTCAAGCGATGACTGGATTACTCAATCGTCAATAAAATACGAGCTGCTCTTTAATATTCGATATGTATTTTTGCCAAGTATATATTTTACAATAGACGTTTATTTACATAACACTATGCCGTGGTATCCTTTACTTTTCAGTAAAAATTAAAAACCTGTCGTTAGAAAAATAAGGGCTTGAAACCACAAAATCTACACAAACGGAAAACTTGCGTTTTTTTGTAATTGTTAATGTGATCACATCTAGCCCTTTCCACAACCGATTAAAAAAAACATACTCGCGTTTTCATTTGAAAGTAATTTAACTATCCGAAGATCTCAGCTCGAGAGGATTTGTTTTTAATTTTTTCTCGTAAGTAAAGCATGCCCTGGCGTTGTGCTACATAAATAAATGTCATCTGATAAAATATTTGCTCAAAGAAAAAATCTCATAGAATTTTGATGAGTAGTTCAGATTTTATGGACGACTGAGTATTCCAGCCGTCCGCTTGACATCGTACCTTTCCATATCCCTAAAGTGTTGTCTACATCTCTGGAGTACCCCGATTTAAATGTTAATGTTTGGACAACAGCTGTTAAAATTTATATATATTTTTTTATTTACAAGCACTACAACCATCCCTATTTCCTACTTCTGAACGGGTAGATATTGGCAGCTTTATTCGAAAGGGCGGTAAAGATAATGATTGTCAAAAGTTGGCGAACTCGTGGTACATTCGACTGAACTGGAATGTGTGCTTGCAAAAACAATCGTAGTGTATAGTCAGCAGGTGAGTTAAGTCGTTTTAATATGTGTCTGTTTGAATGTTGCTCGGGAGTTCTATTCGGAATGTTTTCCCTCTTTGAAAAGTTGTCAGCACGTGTCACTTCAAAGCGTCACATTAGAAACACCCCTATGCTGACGTTACTGCTTACATGAACTTTTCAAAATTATGGTACAAATCGTGGTACCTGTACCTAGAGACCTGGTGACGCATTTATGGAATAAAATATTTCTGGGGCATTAAAATATTTTCTCAGAGAACGATGCATGTCAATGGACTGGTTTTGTCCACCACACATAGTCCATATATATATTTTTTTTTGTGTAAATTATTATCTTCTGGCTGACATGAACAGCGATGTGCTTAACGAAAATACTACGCTCTACAATTACTGTTTGCATAAATATAAAGTTATATTTAAATGTTTTTAAATCGAAAATCTCTATGATATATGGTGAGAATTCTTTGTAAAAAATTCTATAAAAATATAAAGTCCGATATTCAGAGAATAGTCGAATGTAACACTTTTAAGTTGGTTTGGCCTATAACTTATACAGAATTTTTACTTTGAGTGTCATATTTCAGTTCAAGTCGATTTAACTGTTTCTGAGATAATTGTAACTTTTTTTTTAATTTCACGAAAAAAGATGAACTTATCATATTCGTGTAGCTACAAACGTAATATCGTGTTTCACTAATACTGATTGTGTTTGCATCGCGTTTTGTAAATTCCGATCCAAGTAACGTACGAATTTCTCATGTACAAGAAACGAGAGAAGGTACCTCGTAGAACTACCTTTCGTAAAAAAAAATAATTTTAAGGAAGAATGAAGTGTAAAGTGAGAAAACAACTAACTAAAAGTTACATAAACGAGAGAAGAAATATTGAAATTTCAATTAAATGAACAAAATTGCAACTTTGACACAATTACTCTTAGAAGAGTGGCATATTGTCCACTCTGTAATTTTTACTATCTACGCTGTTATAATTTGTATTATACAAGCCTTTTGAAGGAAAAATTTTTATTTAAGTCACTGCTGGCAACAAAATAATAATAATGCATTATCGAAAACATTCGAACAAGCTATTTGTTTAACCCAAATATCTGTCTTAGTAACGTATGGCTATTTTAAATCAGACGTCATAACTACACTATGAATTTATCTAAAATTTTGATAAAGGTAGTTAGGTTTTGTATTCAGATCACTAGTAAAGTTCAATTTATCTTTCAATTACCAAATTACTTATACGCATATTAACAAACGTGTAGAGAGAGAGAGAGAGAGAGAGTTTAGGCAAAATATTTCAGAATACTTTATTTCGTCTTCGGGATGTTAAAATGTAGAAACAAAACATTTTTAAATAATCTGCGTTATATTTTCATAAATTTATGTCAAAGATGGGAGGTGTTCAACGTACGTACACCGAATTATTTTCAGATTTTGCATGTGAAAGCAATTCCTGATACACCTAAATGTCCTTTCCGTACAGGTTTCGCTCCTCCGAAACCAATGTCGGGTTCAGTTTCCTGCCTGCGGTGTACAGATGCTTTGCAGGTACAGGTTCCCGCAGCCCGATACCTACACTAAACGCTCTGCTAGACTTGTAACGGTCTCTAGTTCAACTGGACACATGCACTCTCCACACCACGAGGCAACAAATAGCTTACATGTTTGCGGTCTGGATCGGTGATCATTGTACCCTCTGGCTCTCTTGTTCTACCTTCCCACATAACAACCACGAATATTCGCGAACTGCGTGTTATGCCGTACCGCCTGCAATGCACGCAACCAACACGACAGTCTCATTCCACGGGTTGTCTGATCGGTAGGCGCTGTACTGTTTACGATTTCGGAAATTGATTTTTAATTAATTTAAGTCATAATTTTTATTAATTAAAATGTGTGTTTCATTTCAAACTATTTAGATTTAGCTAGTAGAGAAAAAGTTTAAATGCTCCGGATTACTTAATACGATGGCTAGTTTTAGGTTACAAAATTATTCAATAATGAAAAAGTTAATATATAAATTTGTAATTATTTTCATTATAAAAGGAGTTGTTATAAAATTACTATTTGCTATAATTCGATTATCCTTATTACGTTAATTCACTTAAGTACCCAATGCTGTTTCTACTGTATACTGTCCCATAAACCATCATTGAAGTCTTTAACTTGAACCATTTGTCTGTTCACTATAAATGTAACACGTTTTTGGAATGCCGGGGAGGTGGCGGAACTTAAGGGGGAGTGTTAGACAATCTTATTGTATTTTCTGTTTTTGAGCCATTTCATTTTTTCAAATTGAATTATTAAAATTTTTTCTTTGACAAAGCATAGGATATATTCTTGGTAAACTGCTTGACATAAAAAGCAATTAAATATTTCATTAATTTCCTATGCAGAATCATTGGAAGAGAATAATAGGTTAACTTCCAAGAATTCTCTTGCAATGATTTTGCATGGCAATTTAATCATATTTTTCGTTATTTTTATGCCCAGCAGTTAGCCAAGAATATATCATATGCTTTGTCGAAGGTAAAATTTTGGTAGTCAAATTTCAATAAATGTTATGGTTCAGAAACTGAAAATACAAAAAATTGTCTAACAGTCCCCCTTAACACGGCTAAACGCATTCGGGAGGACCCGTGTTTCCCGGCTCCAGACACCATCAATTAGTAGGCCTATTCCATTTTTCCAAGCAAGTGCTGGGGTGATTCTTTACTGAGGTTAAGGTCACCTTCTCTCACAGTTCTTGGCAATGCCACCACGCTGATGACAATAAGTAACCTATCAAAAAATTATGCGTAAGAAAATATGCTTTCATTTCACTGCAAAAGAAGATAAAATATATTATAAAACAACTAAATTAGTTAATTATTACTAATTTAATTTTTAGTATGCATATATTTATCGAGAGGAATTTATTATAAAATCAGATTTCAATGTAACTGCAATAAATAAACTACATAAAAACGTTGTCATTTAAATATCTGTAATAAAACTTGTGCAGCTGTTTTACTAACACTACTTAGCAGATAAAACTATTTGAAATTAGGCTTAACTGCGTTTTCTTAATACTTATTGCGTGAGGACGGATAATTTTCTTGAGTGTGCCGATTTTCAACAATTGCGTCATCACAAAATATAGACACAGTTACGTTGCAGTAGTTGACTAAAAAATTTAAAACTATTCCCAAGTAATTAGTATAAACCGAAATAATGCTTGGACCACAATTTAACATTGAGGTGAATCGTGTAGCAATTATTTAGCCATACCTTGAGGCTCTGGAAAGCATTCCTAAATAAGAACAACGTGCGTAAATATTTGGGACAAAAAGTGTAATGAGGACTGCCATTGAGCGAAAAGGGAACGTTGAAATCTTAACGTCGCAAACATGATTAAACCTGAAACTAGTCACAAATTAATGAGAGTGCAGAAGTGAGTACTGTTTCAAAGTAAACATGTTTTCCTCCTTGATTTATACTTGAAACTAGCTTGTTAAAATTCTTAGTGCTACTATTTAACTTACTTTTAATCTTATATAATGTTTCCATTCCCATGTATTGCGTAAAAGTCAAACTGCAGTACACCTAAAAGTAACAGTAGGTCTACTGATACGTAGTTAGATAGTCTCCTATGTAATTTACATACATTGCAAAATCTTCTGTTGACTGCACATACAAATTTGCTTACTCTGATTGAGGAAAAGTGGTAATTTCTGTTTTCTGTTTTGTTTTATAATTACTTTTAATTAAAGCGAGAGTAATAACGATTGTGTCAACAAAACGCAAGCGATCTATGAAAAATAAATATACACACGAAAAAGTAATACACACACCACACACATATATAAAGCTTCCTGGTTATTGGAGTGCTCCACTCGTTTGACTGTGCCAATGAGAATAGACTTAGGCCTACTACTTTGCTACGCTTTACATATTGGATTTATGTAAGGAGACATTTTGGTGATACTGTTTTGTTTTGTGTCTGATAAGTGCAAGCCACGCGATAACTTTTAAAACCAACAGAAACCAGCAAATTTTACGTTGTTATTTTGCGGGAGTTTTAGAGTTCACTGGCTTATAATCGCCCGAACACACCCAGTGATGATATTTTATCCGGGACTTCATACCGTTGTGTACTCTCATTACAGGAAAGTAGATATTTTTTGCAGTTGACTCTACATCGTTGGTTGGGAAATAAATTCGCATCACGTCACACAAACTGTCGGCAAACAGCAGCAGTTACACAGGCACACACTAGCTTGCAGCTAATAACTCGAAATTTGCCGTTCTCTACCAATAGTGCGTCCAAGTAATTATCTCAACGCATTACGGGCACCAATTATCTAGGAGTGCAAATTGTTTCACATGTTTACTGGCCTCTGTAAACACCACACCTTAAGCAAAGGTGTCATCAAAATGCAAAACCATGGTGTTAAATAACTTGCTACTGTTGTAAACTAATTAGTTTGCTTTACACTAGTGGCTTTGCTACAGATGAGAATTATAGGGATAATTAAATACATGACTAAGAACTGTTCTACAAGCTAACACAATGTTAAATATAAAGTCTACATGATAGTTAACTTGGAGGCAGGCGGCGTTAACAGTTTGAATTATAACTAAATTGAACTTGAATAGATTAATTGTAGACCTAATCTGATCTGACATTTCCACCTTGTTCATGAAGCCGAAGGTTGTGAGGTTGTAGTCGACTAGCGGAGAGAGGAACGTCTAGGAACTCGTACCTGCGACCCTCTCTTTGGCAAGGCGAGTGGTAAGAGGCCTATGTTGCCTTCTAGGTGACCAAAGGAGCCAGAACCCGTTTGGCTCGCTACAGTGCACTATATTGTAGTCTCGTTGACTTGCATTGCACTGTGTTTGGAAGAGGGACGGGTATTGTAGTGATGTAAAGCCGGCCTATTTGCATGTTTACGTTTCATCCACGGCACTCAGAACACTGCGAATCCCTCTTTTCCTTATTCTTTAAAAACAAATGACTAATTTTTCCACACAACTGTGAAACTCGTTGTTTGGCATCAGTTTTTCATAGACTTCGAGTTCAAACAATAAAAAAACACACAATTTCAGACTACCACGATGAATTCAAATGAATCATTCATTTGAGAATCCTTCCATGATTATTTTTGTCATAATTTCGTACAGAGGTAGTCAATAAATTATTATGCTTCCCAAGTGAACTCATAATCCGTGCATTGCTACACTCGCCAACGACGCTCAATTTGGTTTAATTATACGTGTATTTACCTCTGCACAAAATTATAGAATTCACAACTTATTTTGGTAGATAAATGACTTGTGCTGCTTTTTAATCAAATGACTGATTAAAATAATCTGAACAATCTAATATTGTCTTCGGGTGTCCTTCCTCGATACGTTACACTCATGAGCGGACGATACTTTACCGTCAAGGGTTCGGGCTCAACCTTACGGAATACTTAAATGCTCCTAAGTTACATTTCGTTATTAAGATGTTCGAAGTTAAAAATTACATAACGATCCTGCTGGTTTAATCTTTCCAGCGTAGTCCACCAAAGTAGATAGGAACTAGAGATGGTAATAGATGGTCAGACAAACAATTGGAGGAAATCAACCGTGCCCTATAACGAATCATTCAAAAATCTCTTTAGAATGATTTCAAGGTATAATAGGGACTGGGCAAAAGGGATTAGAGAATAATAAAATGAATCTGCGTCGTATCATGTGCTAGTAAATTGAGTTAGTGATATTCTATTTCTTTCGGCATAACAAACCGTTAAATCGCCATTTTTAAGGCTTATTTTTCAGTAATTTTTAAATAGCCAGTTATTTAATTCTCGTATAAACCATGTATTAAATTTATATTTCAGTTAATTTAAGTGTAAGAATTGGAAGCTAATATATTCCCTAAAATTTTTTTCCGGCGCCAGTCCGAGGGGAAATGTCCATAAAATATTTACTGTCAAAGGATATTTTTTCTATAAAAAAAGATAGGTGCTTATACCTTGCAAAAGAATCTTTCCCCGATGCTTGTGGAAGAGTGTCGTCACTTATGAAAGGAAATAAAATTCTCAGCAGGCTTATAATGTTCAGGAATATTTTTATTCAACAGAATTATTTACGTTTTCACTCCAGTACTTAATTCTCTGGTGAATTTCTGTTTATTTTCAAGAGGCAAAATATTATTCATTTCAAATAAGAGAACGCATTTTCCTTCTTGCCCATAACATTTATTTACTTAAACATAATAAACTAGGAAAAAATTAGACAGCAAGAACATCAATGTAACAAAATTACTGTATAACTGTTTCTGAAAAAGAAAACATTTCTCGGATAAATATAGAAATTTTATAAAAATTTTACTTAACCATCGAAATTTAACTTATCTGATTAATTATGACGGTCGAATATATATATATTTTAATGAACTTGTTTGAGTCGTTATATTTTAATATTCAGGACAGAATGAAAATAAATGTCCAAAATGTAAAACATACCGTAAGCCATTTTGTTAACGTACTTACGCTCTAACTCATTCAAATGATGAGCAAACATTCAAAACCAGACATGCCCAAAATTCCGAAAATGAGTAAAATGCTCTTTTTAAACAAATATGAAGTATAAAACTCAGGCTCCATAAAAAACACATGTGTTATTGAAATTGGTATGTTTATTCTCAGTAAGTGCTATAACATATAATATTTATCCAATTATTTCTACAGCTATATAAGGTGAACGTTTAGTTTTGAAAGTTTGCTCCTCAAATAACCTGTTATATGTTACAATTAATTTATACTTATGCTGTATAATTTCGCAATGGTTTATCAACTAACCTAACTTGAGAGATTTTACTCCAGTTTTTACTTCAATTATAAGCGGACTTCACTGATGAAATAACTGGTAATAAACAACTGGATCCTACTGTAATTTTTTCCAAACTACGTGACTCATATTGCCATAACCGGAGATTTATTTTATTCGCATTATTTACACGAATAATATATTATAAAGAGAGCAATCGTTTTCCAGTTGCTTTGTTTAACTTAAATTATTTTATTGGATGATAACTTAAATTCGGTATAATATACACTCCATATATTATAATACTTGGAAAATATGCATAAGATTGGGTATAGTTTTTTTACTAATTTATTACTTACTTAATTCGTAGGCTTCCCATTCGGACAAAATTCACTAATTGTTAAATAATTCTGAAAGTTATTAAAAAATAAAATAATTGCAGACAAAAATCATTGTTTGAATTTTTCGAGCGTGTACCAAAAAAAAAAAAAAAAACATTAGGCAAACATACAGAGAAGTTTGTAAAAACTATGCACATTTCCTTATATGGTTCTTGAAGCTATTAATAGAACAAACATTATCTAAGGCATTGTACGCACACATGTAATAGTATTAACGTATGCGGAAAGCTAGTGTTCACAAATTGCTACCACTTGAGGGAAACGTATATATTTTAACGTGCGTAATATCATCTTACAAGAAGTTTAACAATAATTAACATTATTTCATAAGTGTAGCGTTGGAAGAAAGAATAAATATATGGTCTATTCTTATCCCCAATTAGAAAAGGGTGCAAGTTGCAAACTAATGTAGCAGCTAGTGTTATGTTGAAAACTTACATTTTTCAAAATTAGTGGACAAAGCATAATTAATAAGATTTATAGTATACAACAATCGTTCCTACTAAACCTAAATTGTACTTGCACTGGTTTAAAATATGTTAATTTAGGGTCTTCATAAAGATTTGTCCGTTTTAAAGTTAAAAATTTAAGAAGGCTTGCCCTTCTCTCACTTTCCTCATCATAACCTTTTCATTATTTTCTGTCAGATACTGGGTAGCAGTGCAAGTCAAGGAAAATTAACTTTTACAGTTATGATCGTCGCATTTTGACAAGTTCATCCCAAAGAAACAGTTCTTTACTTGCAGATGTAATGATTTACGTATATCTGAACAGCAAATTTGCGACAATCCTGCGAACGTCCCAGGTAGAAATCTGGCATCAGTAACTGAGAACCACATTAAGAGGAGAACGTAAAATTTAGTGATCACAGTTAGGGTGTAAATATAACTTCCGTACAAGATAAATTTGTTTTTACATTTGGTTCGCAGTTTATGTGTCATTGCACTGCAATGATAATTAGCCAATAACAGACCTGACGGAAAACTATGACCAACACAAAAAGTTGTAGAACAAACTATTACGTTATTACATGAACATCAATAAGAAGTTGTGCCTGAGAAATAAGGATTACATCCGCACCATTCTTATTTAAGAAGAACCTTGTAAAACAAACAATGGCTTATTTTCCAAAACCGTTTAAGGAAATCAGCAGTTTTATAGATGGCCAAATAACTCTTATTGCAGGAACCGTATAGTAACTTCTAGACACCAATAACAATGGTTTTCTTATTCTAACTAATTTATAGTTATGACAGCACTCGGCAAGAAACGGTTATGTTTTCGTTTCGTTCAATTATCTGTCTTTAGTTCAAGCGTGAAACTGAGTAGATAGGTAAAGGTATTATTCCGTGGGCACGGGATGTTGTCAGCAAAAATAAAAGAAGAAGGGGTGGTGGTGTATAGGCTAAGTTAGATCACTTGCCTCCTACCAAAGTCTCCTACAGAGCTGGTCTCGGATTTTAGCATGTATGAGACTTGGTGAACGTAGCCACCGGTAGGCTGGTTTTCTCGTGGTACTCACTCTCTCCTCCCTTGCGTTCATTTTCAGCTGTACGGCTTCATCCCATGTCACCTCTCAAGGGCAGACACCCACGAGTTCCCACGCCAAATGTCTGCCTCCCGTAGTGTGATACTTTGCACGCTGGTTCATTCCCTACTCATTATTTATGCATCGATTTGCAGTCACTTTGCGAGACATCGTACCAGTCGATACAACTTTGTACCACCAACCTAATTTATTATTTTTATTTGTTCACTTTACGCGCCCTCGAACTGCACAATGCGTTAATACAGGTACACGGAGAGAGAAAGAATGTCAGAATCGGCCATAGGACCTGTTTGGGGAACCACCTTCAATCCAAGTGAAGGCTCTGTGATTTCCTAAATACTATTGTGCTCTTTCGTTGTAACTATAGTGTACCATACTACACTGTAAAATACTCCGTAAGTAGTATTACAATGTTTTAATCCACGCATATTATGTGACACATGACAAACTTGATCTTGTACATAAAGCAAAGGATCAGCATTGTTACTATAAATGTCTGGTAACATTATTATGCATATTATTGGCATGTATATATATATATATATATATATATATATATATATATATATATATATATATATATATATATACATACACACATGCATAGGAACGCTAAAATTGATGTATGCGAAAAAATTGTACCATGCTATCTTCCTTAAGGATATGGGTTCGAGTTTCTCGGATTTCAAGAAAATAATGATTTTAGAACCAGACGAGATCCGTTAATGTTAAATTGCTCTATAACTTAGTAACAAATTGGTTTTACTAAGCAGTACAATTTTTCGAGACAAACTGTGTAAATGTTTTAGCCAATTCGTCAATTTAAAAGAAAATTCGCTAACTAATAAGCTACCATCACCCTGTATTTTTTCTCGGCAAAGTAAGAGAGCTGTTTCTACGCTTCAACGTGCTGTACACATAACTAAAGGATTTATGTAAATATTGGCTATAGTTAAAGATAGGGATCCTGGTTTTTCACGAAAAGAATTTTGCCCCACTTTGTTTCAGCGCCTTACGTGCACATCTACAATTATGCTTCATGATTGTTGGCAGCGTGTCTATATGAAGAGCCGTATGTCATTTGTCTGAATCAAATTACAATAAAGTCTGCAACATCTCACGGCTGTGATTTGCCGGTGGAATCCCAAGGCTCGAGAGAATTAAAATATCCAATCGCTGACCACGAAGCAGAACTGCAGATGTGCACGTGGGGCCAAATTCTTTTCGCGAAAAACCAGGATCTCTTGTTATAGATTATGGATAGAGATACGTCAATTTCGCGGATTCATCTGGCGGCAGCCTAGACTTGTCAGTCCTATACACCCACTGGCCACAATCGATTATATATTGGTTTATAACCGTACAAGCAGGTAGCAAACTATAGAACTTCCCATTATTTCCTTATTTACTACTGACTTGCAATAGTCAAACGCGTTTCGTAACAGCCGCCAGCGAGTCACAGATATGACAATGAAGTATACATAATTGGCGTTCAACCTGACCTGGAATGTATCTGCGAAATTTACGTACCTCTAATGATGGAATATCGCGAAAAATTATTGTGCCAACATGCCCTTCAAAACACCTTAGATTCTTGTGACATGTATGATTGGGTGATATACGTCTGACACATCGTAGCAATCTGTAGACCAATATCAAGTATTTCAATACCGGTATTCTTATTGACTAATCAAATAGGGCAACAGCTCCGCGTGCTAGCGAAAGCCAGTCATATTTTCATAAACTGAACGTGCGTCGAAGTACAGCATATAGTCAAGTTTTACCGTGATAAACCATTATCTCTAGATATAGTTAGAGATGATGGCATATCGCGGAAATATTTTGTGCCAACATACCCTTCAATATACTGTAGTTTCTTGTGCCATCTATGACTGGGTGATACTGCTGCCTGCAGACCAATAATAAGCTTCAAATATTACAATATCAGAAATATTATTGGCTTAGTCAAATACGGCCACAGCTCTAAGTACAAATGAAAGCCAGTAATGTTTTCATAAGCTGAACGTCCGTTGAAACCCAGCATATAGTCAAGTTTTCCCGCGATAAACCATCATCTCCAGATATAGTTTATTTGAAGCACTATTTATAGAGACACTGGAAAATCGCGAAAATATTTAACATAGTCTCCAATAAACTGTAGTATCTCAACCGTGCCACGTGTGAACAGTTTTCTTGCAAATCACACATGTCCTGTGTTATAACTGTACAGTTCTAATTGGGTCTGTTGAAGAGAGACACAGAGCTTCATATAAACGATAGCCTATAAAAGTGCAAAAGCTTCAGTGTTATACATAGTATGTTGGAGCCTAGCAAACAATATACTTTTCTCGCGATATACCAGTGTCTCTAACTATTTATCTTACCAACAGGCCAATTTAGAATAATACAGCACTAACACAGAACATATATGATCTGTACCTTAACTGTTATTACGTAACACAAATTGCACCATCTAAAAATCGTATGATAAAGATACTACAATTTATTGGAGACTATGTTGGACTTCAAATAAATGTTTTCGCGTGCACTGAGAGAAAGAATTGTTTCATTATACTAAATATATTTGTTTGGGTTATGTTTGCTTCAGCTAAACAATATTTTGTTGGCAAGACCAAGCCTCGAGTCCTCCAAACTAATTTAATTATTTCCCCCGACCAAATTATTCATTTAAACGCACTTTGTACCACACATATATTTGGTTACTATAGGAAGTCGAATAAATATTTTGTGTAAACAAACAACTCGTTACAACTTGTCTACAAAATAATATTGTTAGTTATAAGTGATGTGCTTTGAACTAACATTTTTTTTTCAATGGACTAAATGATTTTGCTGGCGAAACTGTATCAATTTGGTTGACTTGCGGAAGGTGGCAGTCTGGCGTGCGTGAGCGATAAGATGGCGAACACTGTATACATCGACTTTCAAAATATAAGCTTGTGCGACAAGTAGGGCGCCCAAACTCTTAATCAGCATAATTAAAGGAACTTAATTATGATTATAACAATTTCAAAGTGGCTAATTCGATTGATCACAGAATTGAAAATTTAATATTACTTGACGTCGTTTACCTTCTCGCAGACTGAAAACAAACACGATTGAAAATACAGCAGTGCAATCGTAAAAAAAAAAAAATCTATTCCGATACAAACAACAAATTATTGTTACCGAAGCACTCGCAGCTCAGTTGGTTAGGTCATGAATAGAAAGCAGCATGCCAAGGGTTCATGGATCAATTCGCAGCTTCTCCTTACTTCCTTTTTTTTTTTTTAATTTCCGAAATGTTTTGAAATTACAAAAAATATTTTTTCAGTACTTAAAATATTGCACGTGCATTTAATATGTCCAACGGAATATTTTTATCACTGTTAACAAAATACAGCTATTTGCCTCAAACAAATCGAGGGAACAAAATAATTTGGTACGAGCAACAAATATCTAATTGCCCCTATACAAACATATGGTTTCGTTGATTCAAACAAATTTTGTTTTCACCAACAATTTTTTTCTCAGTGTGTGTCTAGTGCCTGTAATTGAAGACCATGGGAAAAACAATGGAAACCCATATTTTTTATATTTGAATTTTATGCAGGAACACAATGTAATTTCATAATGTATATCCTTATGTAAGTAATAGATTAAGCAAAATGGTCATAAATGACAATAGAGTGCTGTAACGATTGTATTTCAAGTCACTTAGTCATAGCTTATTACACCAATTAAATAATCTAACATATATAATATACAACGTTATTGTTTTGTTGTTTATTTTTCATTTGTTGTAAGCTATAGTATCTAAAAAAATTAATTTATAAGCATGATGATTATAATTAAATGTCTCTTGTCAAAATGCACATTATATTTACATGTGCGATTTCACTTTTGATACAAAGTGGGTTATGATTTCCTCTGTCCAAGCCCTTCAACTATGTACAAAATCATCTAACACTGTGTAACGAGTACATTTTGAAATTCTAATGTTCTGAGATAGGCCCATTTGTGTTGTACTATGGATATTAATATTTACTTGTTTTATTATTTTTAAGTAAGTTTTCAGTATTTTTCTGTGCAATTCATGTTCAAATTATTAACAAAATATCCAGCTGTAGAGTATATTGTTTTACAGTGATCATGATCATTCAGCTGACCGTGTTCTATGGATATACATTTGTGTGTAAATTTTTCCTTTTTTTTTTTTTTTTTTTTTTTTTTTTTTTTTTTTTTTTTTTTTTTTTTTTTTTTTTTTTTTTTTTTTTTTTTTTTTTTTTTTTTTTTTTTTTTTTTTTTTTTTTTTTTTTTTTTTTTTTTTTTTTTTTTTTTTTTTTTTTTTTTTTTTTTTTTTTTTTTTTTTTTTTT
>PNEQ01038410.1:0-14383 GCA_003012365.1 Medauroidea extradentata | reverse complement strand
TTTTTTTTCTGAATTATTACAATTTAATTTACTAGACCTAACTCATTTCATAAAGTTTAATATATAGAGGCTCTCATGCTCCAAATTTAAAATTAAATAAATTTTTTGTATGGTATATTAAATTAATTATCTTTAATGTGAAGTGTTGGGGAAAGGAGGCTCTGCCCTTTCTCTGACCTATAATAAGGAGCACCGATCAACAATTTGTGTCCACGTTAGTACTGTTTTCCCCTTTCTTTGCTTGGCTGGCCTAGGAGCTGTCTTGATCGGTTTACCCTATTGGTTTACCCTTCCTGGACCTCCTAGGTTGGTTGGTAAAGTTTGGGGAAGTTCCACCCACCAGTACAGCAGTAAACCTGCTATATGCAGTATTTGGCGTTTTCTGACATTAAATATTTTTTTTGTTAATGCGGGTATAATGAGCATACATGTGAAGACTGCGTACGGTTCGTGATAAACCCAGACTGTACAAAATATTCAGGGAAATAAATTATTGTGTAGTTAACGCAGAAATTATTTTATTCACACGAAGTTTTATTTAGTCAGGAGACAGACAGAATATATTACAATGTAAGTAATTTACGTAAGCACTAAGTCGGCTTCATCTTTAACACAGTAGGTGGTCTCTCTTATAATATTGTCTGACCGCCTGTGAAAATTTATTTTTATTTTCACTTTATTAAAAGTTGAGACAAATTAGAAAAAACCAACCAGTATTTCTATTACTAGAGCTACTGACCAAATGGAAACGAAACTCCTTTAGAAGTCATAAGAAATATATTTAAACAGAACCTACACAATAGAAAAATTATGACTTCTACAGAAAAGTCAGGTTACTAGATAAAAAATAAGCAAAAATTATGATACTAGTTTTTACTGTGACCAAGGTTATTAATTCGTATACGAACCTGACCATCACTTAACTTACAAACCCCGGTTCTACGCTATTATCTGAGTTCTAGACGTTTCAAAATCCTGTTTGTTTTGAGAACAACTTATAAACTTATTTAAATTCTTTGCTAGCTCAGGTTAATAAAATCTCATGGTCGATCTTAGGTTTTAATTAATTTTGAAGTAAATTATACCCGTTGCGATATAAAAATAATTATGAAGCTGTTCTGCACAATCAACTAATCTTTCGGGAATTTATCGAAAATTTACTAGATTTTTTTCCAACTCTTGACGAAGAACTAAACATGGGACAACGGCGTATTTTTGGATTGGTCTTACCAAGGATGTCTTGTAGTAGGTCGTGACAGTTGTCTCTAGATCATCCCTCAATACTTATTCGAACACGTCCTTCACGTCCTTGGATGGCGACCACGTCCTCTTGGTTCTTGTAAGACGATCGCGACCTCTTCGCCCTCGAATGAAGCTCTCGTTTTCCTCGTTCATCGAATAGTGGACCCGTCGAACTGAATACCTCGGAGACCCAGGACAGCAACGGACACGAAGTGGATTACGGAATGGCCTGAACCACAGGTTATTATTCTTTATAATTCCCTTTAATATAATACTTCGGCGTTGACATCGTGGGTAATTTCAAGTGTATTTCTCCTGATAGTAGTCGTAGAAGCAAAATGAAACCTGTCTGACGACACGTATAGGAACAATTTAGCGTCTCGTCGAAGAAATCCTTAGGTCTTCTTGACTACACGTCTGATGGGCATCGTGGACGAGAACGTTCTTATTTTCCATAAAATTATCTCAATCGTTCTTCAAAAAACTACCTCTCTTGTTTTAACGTCGCAACACAACTTCCAGTTAATACTTTCCTCGTAGCTTACCGCGGGTTTGTTCACTTATATGATCAGATCAGGTTGTAATTCGCGGTACAAAACAAAATCTTTCTAGCATAGATGTAAAAGCTGTAGAAGTCATTAAAGTTCCAAAATACAATATCTTATACATTCAATACATAAACTATTAAAACTTACATTCTTCCTGGCACGTGGTAACTATGGTCATAGAATAGTAAATACCTAAGTTAATTGACAAATAAATTGAAATTTATACTCATCTGTAACTTTAGACCAAATGCTATGTTACACACCTCATTCTTAGATACTTGGTCGAGACAGTCCAACAAAAAATATATCGTTCTTATTCCTGCCATAAAAATTGCTTACATCGATAGTATATTGTACTTCAAATCACTAATGTCTTAATAGTTAACTGTTCCGGCTTCCCAAAAAGTTCCACAAATATTCGATTAGTTAATAAGATATGTCTATCCCATATCTTTGGCAAAAAATTATTTTATGCGCTAGTGTCCTCGTGTTTATACTATTTCAAACAACGATAATAGAATGTTGCTCTTAAGGACACGGTTTAAAATTTTCACTTGTGGTCCTGAAAATTTTGGCACACTGCGTCATCAGTTTGCAAAGTAAAGAAGTAAGGTGTCGTCATCAAAGATAATATGGTCGTATCAACGTTACTACACCACTGATTTAATTTGAACGATACAGAGCATGGCCCCGACGTGGAGGAGTTAAACGAAAATTATCATTATTTTTACAAGTTATTTAATGAGAAAAGATTTTGGCTAGTGACTTAACGAGATTCTTTTCATTCACCACAATTTTAGAACGAAATTGCACATTTATATGAGCATATTTTACAGTGGGGGAGTTCCTAAAGTGGTATTTTTTTATTTCTTACTATCACGGTCCAAAAAGTATAATTTTTCAAGGATATATATGTAAGAAAATTTTTCTATAAATACAGTAAAATTTGGTACAAATATATAATAATAAATATTTTTCTGACGTGCTACCTTAAAAGTAGCTGCCTGACTGGAGGTAATTAGCAAGTCAGAGGCATGGAAGTGCAGAAACGATTAAGGTGATTGATGCACACGCAAACGCTCTATCCTGACCTCTAGTTGCACGTCACTGAACTGGTGTGCAGTCTTTTGCCAATTTCTTGCGTCCATAAAGCCCAGTTTTCACCGAAAAAGCAACAGTCACAATGTAGATTACAAAATGTTAGCTACAAAACTGTTATCAACAAATTCTAAGTTATGGTACACTATTTGATAGAAATTTTGATAGCATAGCTCAAAGTACCAATCTTGCTAACAAAATTGTAGGAATGATGATCGGATGTTACTAGCAACGTTTATGACAAAAATACTTACAACATTGACGATAACATTGCTAGAAACATTTGTTACCAACATCCTTTGTTCTAGCCCGCCCTAGAATGGGTCTGGAAAATAATGTTATCAACAGAGTTGGTTTCAAAGATATTAACATGTTCCCACAATTCAAAACTTTTGCCGCTGGTAAATGTTTTAAATAAAATGTTAGTAAAAAATGTTATCAACATTTTTGTGAATATTAACAAACTTAATAATAGAATGTTGGCAACAATGTTGTTATGTTGTTGTTAACAATTTTCAAGCATTTTACGTCGTTGTTAATAAATTTGCTGAAAACATGTGTTAGCTTGCAGTGATACTGTATGTGTAAACTAGGTTTATGAAGTTTAGTAGCATAATATAGCATAATTTAATTGCTTTCAATTTTTTTAAAAGGTGTGTTCCGTTTTTCTTTTTATGCTGCACTAAAGTCTTCGTAGCTACAAAGGGCTACTACAAAGGCCTATAAATACACCTCAATTTTGTTTTTTCAATACTGGTAACATAAGCTGCAGACATTACTGTTGGATCTGAAATAGGTAGGCCTATACATGCGTGTATATGTGTTTGATTAATAACATTGTATGATCTTTGAAAGAGTTGTGCAATGGGTGTGTATGACTGGATTTAGTTTTTGAACATACTCTATTGTGATGCATATGTCTGCCAAAGAAAACTTCAGAGAATAGGAAACCATAAATAAGAAGAGTATGCTGCTTAAGTCAATATGACGCATACACAACATAAAATTCCATAAATTGAATCGGGTTAGATATAATGTCAGCAAAAAAAAAAAAAGAAGGAAAATACCAGACAACTATGGCTTAAGGCCTGCTTTTACTAAAGGACAAACCGATAAAATATATGAACCATAAAAATATGACGCAACGAAGAGACGAAACAAAACACAGTCGTTTTTCAGACACGAATGGAAATTGATTTTTTTACCGTCTTCAGGCAAAGGCACAGGGTCCGAGAACATGAGTGCGACTAATAAGAAGTCTGGAAAACCACGAGTATTTAAATAATACTAAGCACACATCGTTTATTCAGCAGTTATCTAACAAACTTTTATCTACTACAGGTCTGCACACCACACAGCAGCCAGCTCAGGCGACAACCTTAAAGGGCATAGGACCGGTTTCTCGGCTTTAATTTTTTAAACCAACGTGAAAGCCGATATCGAAAAATTCCTGTGAACTTTGACGCAATTTTATTTTACTATGTACTGCAACGTTTCAAGAAAATCGGTGTAAAGATTTTATCTAATTTGTAAATTAAAATTAAATTTCGTTAATTAACTTATTAGCTGCCATAATGCTACATTTTGTCTCAGTCACAGAGTGATTTTACGATGTTGGCTCCCATTTATGTCGTAAAAAAGAAGCTACAATCATAACGAAGAATCTCTGCCCAAAGCCCTGTAATGTTCCAACCTTGAATTTTTTGAAGCTTCTTGGAATAATTCTGGTCGAGAAATGACGCTCTAGCGAAATTGTTGTGTGTCGCTGATTAGTTTAGGAACAAGTTGCATGTTTTGCTCTTATTTGAATCTGAGACAATCCTTTGAGCTGGTGGTGTGTCGTATTGATTCACATATATACCTTAAAGTTTGAATTGCTCCGAAAAACTAGACATATTTCCAAAGAGAGTAAATTGAAGGGTAATTCGACGCGATGTTCAATCTGCATGCAGCAGATTATGACCCCTAAACTGCGTCAGTTTTCTTATGACTATCTCGCTTCACCTCGGCAAATTTACGTTATAATAATCACTTTAAGCGAGTATGACGCACACTTACGCTCTACACATCGTACATCAAGTATCGATTTACTATAATTTTCACCTTCACTATTAGCAATGTTGTTATTGTAATTTTTTTCTGCTACACACTTATGAGTGAGGTAGGTATTTTTTTTATTTAATATTTATAAGTTTGTGCATAAAATTTTGGGCAAATTATTATTTCATTTAAGTTTTCTTATGAAACATAATGTATGTATACGTGTGTATGTATATATATATATAATATATTTCATATAAGTATAAGATATAAATTAAATGCAAGAACTATATTTGGATATATATATATATATATATATATATATACTGTACTTTAACTTTCCAACAACGAGTATATTTTATTTAAATTTTCGTCTATACTTTTCAACGAGTATAAATTAACAATTTCTCCAGGCGGAAGTTTCTTGAGTTTATTTTCTATAAAGTGCTGCGTCTTAATTAATACCGCGCAGTAAACAGACTTGAGTTTTGTCTTATTTTCACGTCTGGCGCCGCTACACCAGTAAAGGAAGTAAGATTAACTTCGATCTCAGCAGACTATGCGCTACGTTCTGGGGATAACATAGCAGCCCAGTATTAATGTATAAAGGAGATCCTGCGCGGAAGAAGACGAACTACTTCCTGCGAGCGCCGGAAGCTGCGCGCATTATTTCCCTGCAGGAACCCGGCAACTCGTCCCCACGTTTCTGTCCCGGCTCGTAGGGTCTGGTTTACACAGAGCTATGCTATGTGTACCATCCACTGCCGGTGAGACGTGTTGCCAACTTTATTTACCTACTGCAGGTTGAAAGCACCATTACTTTACTGCGATAAATACGCGAGATGACATCCGTTGCTTAAGTTACGGCATAACGATGAAAACACCCTTCCGTTTTCATTGCTTTTTAATGACATAGGTGTTTCTAGTACGCTATGCCATTAGTCAGTATATTTCAAAACATTGATATTTTGTCACAAGTAATTTTTCACTTGGTTTATGATATTATAGGCCTACTAATAATACAGCACTGGTGTTCATTAAAACTCTTTATTTCTTAATAGTGTACAGTCAATTTTCACAAGCCATTAGTTTGATACATATTAATGTACAATTCATACAGAAATGAATATAAATTAATTTAAACCAATCTTTGTGTAATTTTTACTTTTGAGATAAGCAACATGGCGTGAAGAACATCAAGGGCGCTTAATATCATCTAATAGAAACTATTTTAAAAAATTCACTCTCCGTTATTTTTTTCTATCACTACGAGAATTCAATTCTCTAAAGTTTACGTCTAAAGCATCAACAGTAGGACTAGCGAATGGACGGCGTTGCCACATGTCACGTGTATTCTCTTTTAGGTGAAACAGATTAACTAATTAATATTGTGTTTATCTACGAAAAGACCACACACTTGAAACTATGCTTCTATGTTTTCAAACATTCAGCACGCTTGTTAGAAACGAGATTATCGTACCTCTCAAAATGGCTTAAAACGGGTTATTTAGACTACTGTAATACGGAAAATATTACCTTGAATTCGTAAAGTGCAAAACGAGAGGCAGGCGTTGGTCTTTACTTCATACTATTAAAAAATAAAATGTTGTGGTCACTGCTTGAAGTCCCATAGTAAAAAGACTACATCGAAAACCTGGCACGCCAGTTTGGCGCGCTGTGAATAGAGGCGATATGCTTCTCGTAAAGCATGGGACACTGGCTCTTACCGTTACGCTGTTCCCACGCGTCAAAGGTAGAAATTCGACACCGGCGAAGATTCCTCTTAAAGAGGAATAAAATCTGTTATTCTGATTTTAAAATTAAACTCCTAGTCATCTGAACTATAAAACGTACAATTATTTACGTCAACTCTGCTTAGTTATTTGGAAAATGTGAACCTAAAACAATAATTAAATTACTTATTCCGAAAGGATGAGGATTTTTTAAAAATTCAATCTCATAGCTAAGAGGTTAAGAAAAAGGATCACATATTTCTCTGGATAATCTAGGAAATATTTTTTTTTATTGTTGTAGCTACACAAAACAAATAAAATAAAATATCAATTAAGTTAGTGTTTGAGTTCTCAAGTAGTACTTTTCTGACGTAGCTTTGTAGCGATGTCTAAAGACAAGTATGCAACTACCTACGAAATAAAAATATTCCAAAGCGTTTAACAATAATGTTCTGTTAATACAGTATTGTTAAATTCAGCGTTTTTTCAGATATAAATACGAGCATAAGAAAAAATTTTCACTGCAACATCTGACGGTTAATAACGTCAACGTCGTGCGACATGCCAATAACAAAGTTACTCATAAAATACTAGCGATCATTAACATACCGAGCAATCAATTATTCTCTCTGAACGAAATCTAAACCGCTTTGGAAACATCTATAGAATAAGTACGTCCTCGTCATTACTGAAGTACTTTAACTCGCATTGGTAAGTACTAAATTATGAAATGTAACTTCTTGTCGAGTGAAAATAACTACCAGTGTTTGTTTACGCATGCCACTCGAATCTACCTTACAAACAATATGAAGTTTGCTGTAATTCTGAGATAAGTATTAAGGGCATAAACAGATAAAATATATTCTTAATTTTTAACTCCAAGTAATTAATTACGCCTCGTCAGAGTTCAAATGAAGTTAAAATATTATAGTTTCAAATATACACTTAATTAAAGGCATGAAAAATGTACATTCAGTCTAAGGTTAATGAAAAGAAAAGTGCGCAAAGAAAGATAACCGCGAGAAAGGTCGGTTATTTGAATCAAGTAATCGATATTCTAATAAAAGGTTTAAGGTTTTCGTATGATTATAATTAATAAATATGATTGCTGCTACACCGAGTGATTATTAGCGAGGTGCACGCATACGATACAGGCAGGAAGAAAAATTGTAAAAATTATTTGACATCGACGAAGCGTGTAAAATATTTTGTGAAATAATGACATTTTATCAGGATAAAAGTAAAAATTGTTTGTCTTAATTTAGGTACTACGGAAATATATTATATGCTTTGGGGTAGAAATTACTCATAAATTCAGAATGAGTCAGGGCAGTGTGTGATAAATTTGCGTGGTAATAGCTCACAATAAATTATATATTATATATTTGTCACAAATATGCATATAGTGGTAGTAGTGTTACCCTGAAAATAGATTTTCGAATTACAAATTAATAAATATCTCATATACTACTACACATTAAATAATTATATTCTGAGCACGATGTCAACATTAAATGTTCATAATTATCAGACATTTGGTTTGTTAATGTCAACGGCCCATCATTGTTCAAAAGGGGTAAAATGTTTTGTTTTGGCTGGTAACTCTGGAACACGTCATTGTTATTCACGTTGTACTACTGAACATTGACCAGGTATATAAGTATATTTGAAAAAGTGTAGCCTTGTCGGGAATATCTAGAGTAAACCATTTTCGACAAAATGGTTTGTCAAATTTTTGTCATTTAAAATACAAAAAATGTATCGCCTGAAACATATTCAGTCATTGCGACTGTCTCGCAAGGAGGGTAACCAAACAAACAGGCGTGTCGCAACGATGTGCTTTCGACAGGTTTTTTAATCTAAGAATTGTAACTCAGATGGTGTAAAAGTAGGTTACATAGCACGGTGAAGTGGTTGCACTTTGTGGTGAGGAAATCTGAGGTATTAAAAATATAAACCATGAATATATGGCAATGTGCACTACGTTTTACAAAATCACAATTCTAGGTTATCCTACAGACAGTTGAACCTGTATCGCATGAACACGGAACTACATAAAATAGACGTCCCTTTACTGGCGTAAGTAATGTTATAAAATGTGTATCTTGTTATGTAAACAGTGAATAATAATTCCCATCAGCTACAGTTGTGCCAACACTTAAATAAATTTGCTACCGATGCATTAATTCAGATAGTAAAGATTGTGCTTTGAAAAGAGTTACGATATAACAACGTGCAGTCAAGCAAGAAATATCATAAATGTTTAGTTCTTTTAAACCTTTAACAGCCTTAAGAGCAATCTTGTGACCACGAGAGAACGAATTTGGAAAATGCATAAATACCAAGCATATGGAACTTTCAACAAAATTAATTAATAAATAATTGTAAAAAATATTACACTTGTTCAATGATAAGAAGTAGGATAAATTATAATATGTGCGTTCTACTAGTACCATTTCGGTCAAGTCACAAAATGATTACGCAGTGTACTGGTCATACAGTTTGTATTTTACGTATTACAATTGGTGTGTAGTTCGGATTGATTTCTGTTAATACCTGGTAGTTAGCTAGTGTTTATTTTGGCGAACAGTCGACTATGATGAGCGCCATTATGATAAGCGATGTGTAACAAATGTGGAACTTCTGCTTACCTACACACTTCGGAAGCGACACACAGTAGCCACGCAGGAGTGGAGTAACGAAGAACTCAGAGACATAATTTTAACACAGGAGAAACATTGTGCAGTGCAGCTGCTGCGCGAAAGAGATATGCGGAAAAATACACAATGAGACGATTGCAAAACGCACAAACATTAATTGCAGTTAATCGTCGCATGCGTGAGACCGGAAGTGCACACATAATATCAAGGCACGCCGCAGGGGGCCGCCAGCTGGCTATTGAAGACGACAGTTTGGACTGCGGGGTTGACAACCCACGCATCAGTAGGCCTACACGTCGAATTACTGCAAGAATAATTGCATCGCAGTCTACAGTACGTCGCATAATACAACGAGAGAGACTACACGTTTTTCACTTTCAGTATGTACAGTCACTTCAGCTACCAGATCACCCGGTTCGGTTGCAGTACTGTCAATGGTTCCTATGTCAGTTAGCAGAAAATCCGGCCTTCTGTTGTACAGTTTTGGTTTACAGATGAAGCAGTATTCACCAGAACTGGCGTAATTAATTTCTACAATGAGCATGTGTGGGTTCACATAAATCCACACGTAGTCCGTGAGTCACATTTCCAGCATCAGTCCGCACTGAACATTTGGGCGGGAACAGTAGGTGACACTTTAGTTGGACCTCGTATAATTATAATTGATTCAATGGAGCTTAGTCCCTCGCGTTCCTGGAGAATGATCTACCAGAGCTACTGGAAGACGTACCACTACACCTACGTCATTGCATGTGGTACATTCATGATGAGGCACCAGCACACTTCAGCCGTGCAGTCAGGCAGTACCTGGATGCTGTTTACCCACGGCGCTGGATTGGACAGGGAGGTCCCGTAGCTTGGCCTGCAAGGACACTGGTTCTGAACACTTTAGACTACTACTTGTGCGGTCATGTAAAGAGTCAGGTGTAGGCGAGTGACGTGCCAAACGATCAATAACTGTTACTACGTGTGCAGAATGCATGCCAGGCAATGCAGGCAAATCATGGTGTACTGGACGTGTTCGTCAGTCTCGTTTGCGTCGTCTACAAGCATGTGTGAACACGAGAGGTTCAAGCTTCGAACACGCCCTGTAAACACTAATGTACTAACTACAGCTCTTTGCTATCTTCTTTTGCTCTGTACTGTGCCGCCTATGTAACAGTTTTACTAAATTTTCCAAGATAAACAAGGATATATTTATTTCAATATCCGTTAACTGTAAACTATTTATCATTGCATTAATGTACCATTTGTATAATTTGTAAAGGCTTTTTTTCTCATGGGTTTTTCTGTTATTGGCATTTAAGCATTTTAAAAATAAATTCTTTCACGGTTACAAGTTCGCTGAAAAAGGTGTTACTGGTTTAAATCCACTAAACTAATATTATATTTCTTGCTTTAATCAACGTTATAAGTTATAACTTAACTTATTTTTAAAATACAATATTTACTATCTGAAATTATTCATCAGTAGCAAATTTATTCAAGTGTTTGCACATCTGTTGCTAATGTTAATTATTAACTTGTTACATAACAAGAAACATTTTGTAACATAACTTACGCCAGTAACGGGATGTCTGTTTTGTGTAGTTCATGCACGTGCGATACATGTTCAACTGTCTGTGGGATTACCTAGAATTGTGATTTTGTAAAACGTAGTACACATTGCCATAGATTCGTGTATTTTATATCAATACCGCAGTTTTCCTCACCGCAGAATGAAACCGCTTAACCGAGCTGTGTACCCGACTTTAACACCATCTGAGCTACAATTCTTCGATTAAAAAACTAACGAAATCGCATCATTGTGACACGTCTATTTGTTCGGTTACCTCGTTCAAGACAGTCACAATGTATGCATATGTTTCAGGGGATACATTATTTGTATTTTGAATGGATGCTGGTCAATGTTCTGTAGTAAAACATGAATACCAATGACGTGTTCCAGAGTTACAAGAAAAAACAAGACCTTGTACCCCATTTGAAGAATGATGGGGCAGTGACATTAACAAACTTAATTCCTGAGAATGAAGAACAGTCATTGTTGATACAGTGCTCAGAGCATCGTTTTTGAATATGTAATAGCCTGTGAGACATTAATTCGTTTGTAATTCGAAAATATATTTTCAGGGTAGCAGTACTGCCACTGTATTATGCACTTTCGGAACAAATTAAAAACACGTTTTCCTCAAAGTTTATTGTGAGATAATGTACATGTGTGTATATGAGCAAGGATTGAGTACATACAGGACACTGGTTTCTATCATGCACGTCACTGAATTTACGAATTATTACTTTCCTTATTTAACATAATAGTAACTAACCTAGAATTCACATGCTGATATTTTGTTTACTTACTACTCTATTCAATAGAGTCATAAATCTCTACGTTGCTGTACTTTGCTACGTTTAGTCAATAAAATAAAGTAGCACATTGTTTTAACAAGCTTAAATTAGTAATATATTTAGTACATATGCGATGGTTTCTGAAAGAAATAAAATAAACTTACGGTTAAGGCCGTTATCCACAATTTTAACTATTTTTGAGATAATTATATTTTCATTCCTAAACAAGGACATATATCAAAAACGGTTGTACAGTTTTTTTTTTAATTTTTACTATTTAGTCAAATTTTTTTCTAAACAAAAAATTATACAGATTCGGCTAATTATGTCTACACAAAAATTATACAGATTTGGCTAATTATTTCATTAACGAGAATTTGGTTAACTACATTATTAGCTGAAAGCTTTGTGTACTTTGTCTAGAAAAATTAGTCTTCATAATGAAAACATTTTTCTTAATGTGTGCAACAGTTTTTTTGCTAACTGCTTTCGTTTAGGATTTTAAAAAAATAATAATCTAACAGCATTAAAAAAAGATGGATTTAAGGCCTTAAGAATAATGACATGTTAATTTTGTTCATTATAAGCACATTTTACAGTACAATTCTGAAATGACAACCGAAGTGAGGCAGACACCAACTTAATGCGGAAGAAACATCATGGACACAGAATCTCTGGCGTTACTTTAAAACGTACGTAACCTCCACTGCTGTAGTCTTGAAATGCCCTCCGGAGGAATGAAGTAGGAAACCTGGAGTCGACAAGACTCGACCGCCTACAGCGTCGTCCTCGTTACTTCTTCCTCGACGGCTTTAGCCGCGGCTTCCGTCAGCCCGGCAAAAACGTAATAAATCCCCGCCGAAACTCGACGGCGAAAGCTTCAGACCTAATTAGCGAAGAAACAGAGTTCCCGCCGCGAAGTTCTGCCACGTTCTCCGCGGAGGTGGGATGAATTCGCAGCCAAGCCTACTCAACCCTGCTGCCGCCGTAGCAACACGTGATCTAACATAGATTCCATCAACTGCTTTATACAGAAAAAAAAAATCTTAACACCGAAGTGAAAATAATAGCCTATCGAAGCACAGACGGCTAAAATGGGAATTTTTAGTGACAAAGGAGTTCCATATTTAAATGACTAATACTTAAAATTTTGTATCTTAAGTTAACGTAGCTAAATCACATTACACAAATTGAAAACACATTAGAACTGTTGATACCAAATGAAAAAGAATCACAAAAAAACATAATTGCCTGATTGTTTACACACCGACGTCATGTTGAAGATAAACAAAAATGATACTAACCTTGGCAACCCGAAATAATCCTGCATCCACTGCAGGGTGGCCAATGCAATATTTTATGTATTTTTTTCACTACGCCTATTCACAATATTAACACAAGTTCAAACAAGAACAATTCTAAATTGATTTAAAAACTAAAACCATCAGTCACGAAAAAAAAAAAAAAAAAAACTATTCCTAGAGACACTTTTTTTCAGTAAAACAAATTTCACATCAACTTGTTTCAATATTTTACACGCACGTCTTCAGCATTTATCTATAGTCCGTTAACAGAAGTTAATAAAGTCTCGGCGTATTGGGATTCTACCCACAAAAGTTTGGCGTATGGTGTCGTAGTGGCATTGAAACGAGCAGCGCCATCTTCTCGAAGATATGTTGCCATCAACCCCAGATGAGCACGTAGGGCATTTTTACCAATTCATGATAAATTATTATAATCTAATAAAGTGAATTTAACTATTGTCTGCAAGTAGATGAGAAATCAGCGAGCACTGGATGCTTCATGGGAAACTGTGGTGTACAAGCTATTTTAAACAAGAAGTTACTAGCATTACTGACAAGTAGGGACAGGAAAATTTCGCGAATTCATTGACGTGTAGGCTATAATCCAGTATAATATGCATACTCAAGCCCCGTCTATTCGTTCATTGTCTGTTGTTCCACTGAGTAGCAGCTAGTGTACAAATAGTCGTGGCTTCAGTATGCATAGGACAATGGATTCTAGTCTGCAGGTCGTTGAATTCGCAAAATCTTCCAGTCCCTACTGATAAGCATATTTTCCTCAAAGTGTGTGCAAATGAACCCTGAAAACTAAAATCGTTTACGTAATCTAGGAATATTAAATGATAATATTTATTTAGACGCATGACACACGGCATATCGTAAAACTAAGCCAGCTTGCTATGTAATATGCGAGTAACATGTTTAATAAATTTGTAAAAAAAATTTATGGAGACGTTTTCCAATCATAAATATAAATAAAAAATAGCCACCGTTTTTTTTAATATTACAGATTGTTGAACAAAATACACGAGAGTCAAGACAGGTTTGTATGAGGTAGGCTTATATGTGTAACAAGTTAATTGAATTTCTGCAAAATTTTTTCCTAAGATATGTGTTACTTTGCAAGATGTTTTAAAAAAGCCGCCTTTTGAAAATATGCACGCAGGATGAACGAAATACGCAAAAGTCAAGTCAACTTTGTGCGTGGTATAGATATATGTACCAAGTTTGATTAAATTCTAAAGTACGGTTTCTTAACGATCTAGTTTGAACTAAATATGTTTAAAAGCCGCCATTTTGAAATATGCACGCAGGATGAACGAAATACGCAAAAGTCAAGTCAACTTTGTGCGTGGTATGTGTATATGTACCAAGTTTGATTAAATTCTAAAGTACGGTTTCTTAACGATCTA
>PNEQ01038409.1:0-14641 GCA_003012365.1 Medauroidea extradentata | reverse complement strand
AAAGGGTCGTCACATTTCGTTGGCGAATGAATAAATTCGTTAGAAAATACTAGATCTAATAGAGAGGTATCATTGACAGTGGTGTTATACTGATGTAAATTTAAGGTCGCCGTGAAACTAAGTAGGCATTGGCCTCTAATTTTACAATAATAATGGGATACATTCTGGGCGTGTTTATACTTCCAATTTATGCCAGGAATATTAAAATCACCTACGAGAACAATGTGATGAGAATAAGCTGTTAATTTATTCTCAAGAAAAGTCAAGTATTTCTGAAAATCTTCAACATTACTATTTGGAGGAACATAAATACATCAAATAAGAATTTTATATTGAGAAGTAACTGCTATTTCTACCCATATGGCTTCAATATGTGGATCTGATAAATCATACCTAAGAAAAGAAAAGGGAAAAATGTTTTTATCAACTGCTATTAATACTCCACCACCTCGGCTAAAAGACGTGAGTTCGGAATTTCTATCGTTCCGGAATATATTATAGTGTTGAGGGAAGTAATGAGAGTTAACGCTATTAATGTTAAACCATGTTTCAGTTAAGCAAACTATTGGATGGCAATCAGAAATGACGCTCACATAAAATTATGATGCTTTGGTACGTAAGCCACAAACATTTTGATAATAAAGATAAGTTAAATTTCCTGCACTCGACATAAACTAGCCTAATAATCAGTTGATGGCCCCTCCGGCAGCCTCATCAAGAAATACATTTTGATTGGCCACGGACGAAGCTTCGTGTTGAGACGTATGTTGCGTGTGTACATTATCAGAAGACCTTGGTTGTTGCTCAGTTTGATGACAGTAAATTTGATCTGGTTTTAAACGACCATAGAAGGGGCTGATGAGACAACCCGCTGGCCAGAATACTGTGTTGTTTATGCTGTCAAAATCATGTTCAGTTACAGCTATGTGAAAGGACGCGTAAGTGTAATATTTTGTGCGCATTTTTGTAACTTGTAGTTGTGTCACTTTAAGTTCATTATTAATATACGACTTGACTTCTTGTTCAGTGACGTCAGGTTCAAAGCGTGTAACAAACAAAGTCTTGGTTCTTCTGGGCAGTTTTGAAATAGTTCTTAGAGTCGAGCTGTTACGGACACCTAACTCAGCTGGCTTGCGAGTCTTAGCACGATCAGCGGAACTGTTCAACGTGTGTTTAGTCTTGCGACGTCGTCCGGAAACCTCAGTGTAACCATCACCGTCAGCAGAAGCGAGTCGGTTGGCCTCAGCATTACGGCTTAGCTCTCCTGAAGAGGGAGGGGGGCCACGTGCCTGGTGAGAGCTCAACGGTTGTTGCTGCTGTTGCTGCTGATGTGTCACATTTAAACCTTTACCAGTATGTAGAGGTGGAGAGTTTCCCGTACTTGACTATAGGAAGGCTTTTTAAAGATATTACTATGTGTTGACTGTGTATTGGAAGAGTGACATTTTTTGCAGTTAAGTCCTTGATTTACAGCATCCATTACACTGCTTATCGCTGTACGCAGAATAACGTTCTCTTCTTTAAGGTCTTTCATTTCATTAACGACTATGTCAATTTTACTTCCTAGAGATATTAGAAGATTCGAAGACTGTTGAAACTGTTCATACTCACTTTTCGAGATCCATATTCCTTCTGTCACAGTCTGGCTAAAGTTACTAACCATCTGTGTGTTGGTAGCCATGTTGTCCTTTTGTCGATGGGATTCACCTGAGTCTAAACGCAGTACGATGGGAGATTGTTTATTTGGCGTCCGGAACATTTCGCAGGACTTAACACAACTAATATTGCTGCAGATGTATCTCTTATCTTGTAAGTCCTCATTGTACTCGGGCGCACATTTTTCATGCACACGCGTACTACAATTTCCCGCACAGTTCACGACTTTCTGGCGACCGAAAAAAGGTTTGTTACATATAGAGCATTTGTCAATGCTAGAAGGCCAGTAGCGAAAGAGGAGCAGAAAACACATTTGCTGCGGGAGCCGCGCGAGAACACGTCCGCACTCAAAGAGCTCCAACCTATATATATATATATATATATATATATATATATATATATATATATATATATATATATATATATACATATATATATATTCATTATAGATAGACACTGTAAGATTTTTATCTCGGGTGCCTAGTTTAGTTTTGAAACTTTAATTTTACTGAAAAAATATACTGAACTCTTTTACAGTGAAAAAAAAAATATAAATAATTATGTGTGTTTTTTTTTTCTACTGTGTCATATATTATTGATGGTGTCCCAAAAATTTGTTATTCTGTTCTATTCTTTCCAGCTATTTTGTAATGCTCTTGATTTAACTATGTGGAAATTTTCTACTGTACTGATCATGAAGGGAAATATTTGTCATGTGTCAACACATGTCGTAATACAAAAGGTTTGAATTTGCTTAACATTGTAATCTCTGTAATGTTCAACGCATACTCATTGCTAGTTATTCAAAACATCGAAATATAAAATTAATGATACTGAATAGTAGTTTGTAGTCTTCTGCTGTGAAATAAAAACTTGAAAATACACCTATCTGCCACACGTGGTATTATATTGCATATATTTTGATGAAACATACACACAACTTATGATTTGTTAGCAAATTAAATTTTTTATGCGTTTTCACCTGCATGTTTCACATTGGATCGCACTGTTTATAATTAGGTCTCGCTACTCCTGCATTGCACTTTCCATTTGATATCTCCCCTAGAATATGCATTGCTAATGACACACCCTATTGAACTTGACGATGATTAATTTGTAACCGGTGGGTTTAGCCAGAGATTCATAAGATGTATAATGATAACAATGTAATTTATCATTGCTTTAACGTAGAAAATGCACAAGTAATAGTTAGAAAATTCAGCTTTATGTGAGTTGGAGATGTGAAGAATAGGTAAAATAAATAAATAATTGGTGCTCACGAAAGGGGCCATCTACAAGGAGCTTGGATTGACGAAAATTCGCATGCCTTTTTAGGCACATTTCAAGGTAGTGCAACGCCAATATGATGACAGGAGATTCAAATAGTTTGTCCTTAAAATTAATCGTAAAATACAAGAAGGCTTAAAACCTAAAAAATAAATATATATTTCTATAAAATCAAATTTCCATTACTTAGATTTGTGTATTTTACTCGAAATTAGTACTGCAAATAATTATAAAAAAAACTAAATTTTAGCATGAATCTCTTTCATAAATAATTTTACCAAATTTATATTTAGGCCTATATTATGTGCGATACGTTTCCAGCTTTTCTGTTGCTCGTAGCCGGCAGCAATTATTGCCTCCGACGTATCTTGTGATTGAATTGTTTTGATAGTGAGCATTGGCGTGGAGCAATAATTAGCGTCTAAATCGAGGCGTCTGTGCACAGTTCCTTCCCTCTCCTTTACCAGTTCCCTGTCACATTTGGTTTGGGTTAGTTTAAAATGCCAGTCAATGATTTTGTTAGGTTAGGAATCTACTAAAAATAATAATTCGCGGCGAGGAACTTAGCGCGCCTCCGACGCAGTAAGTGCTGGCGTATGTGTAAATGCTCGCTTCAGACCACCTGCGGCTGTCGACCGCCTCGTCCTGCTAACGGCTAGAGAATAAAGGAGGGGTGGCAAACTGAGCTTCCACCGGGCAGGCGATTTGTACCCAGGCGTTCTGTACCCCCTAGGCTATCTTAGTCGTCTGTGCCCTAGGCAGGCGCAGTGACGGCAAATGTCAAAGAGGAGAGGGGGCGCTAATAACCGAAACCACAAGGGTTGGCAACTGCACAATAAGACGACCCTTCGCCTTTGTCAAATAAAGAATGGGTATCTTAGCAGAATAACTGAGTAAGAGCCACAAACTGTAATGCACATTTCAGTGTCGCGCTTTCAGTTTACAAAACGTAATTAGCCCAGGAATCTAAGGCCATTTTCGGCCAAAACCTCCAAAAAATTTGTCCAAAGCTGAAATTTGGCTCACTTACAGAGTCGAGCATGCTTAATAACATATCAAAACTTTACCGCCCAATTCTGTGTGCGTCACATCGAAATCGTGCAACAAAGTCATAAGTGTCACGTTAGTGCAGCGTTATACTAAACTGCTGCTATGAGGCGTAACTTTTACCGTACAATTAAAAGAAACAGTTCAAAATAATCTAGAAACTCTGTTCTACGTAAATATGTTAAGAAATACCTAAAAATGTTAAGTTAACTATACACCGTAAAACAACAAAATGAAGGAATGTATTATTTTATCAATGTTGTGGAAATTCGACAACGATTATCAGCAAAACTAAACGTCTACGTGAAAAACATGCCAAGAATATTTTGTTGCCCATTCTTTCAGCTTTCTAATGGAATGTCAGTGAACAAGTTAGCGTATTTTGTTGGATCACTAGAGCAGTCCGAGCGTCACAGTGTACCAGGTTCGGTGCGGCGGACAGGTCAAGCAGCTAACACAGAATAGGTGCGTGTATTTCCGGGAATTCCAAATGTCTAGGATTACAAACATGCCTACTTAGGCACACAAATGCCTTCTGTTTAGTCTGTATCGATTCTCGTCAGATTTATGACCGGTTACTGTATTTTCGGTGGCCGGTATCAGTGAACCTAATTTCTCCGAGAAAATGGTAAAAACTTCTCGGCAATATTTTTGAGAGTGTTTTATTTTTACAATATGTCATTTACAGAAAAAATAAGAGAACATACTATTACCTTAAGCTCTATAAAATTAACAGGCTATTTTCTTTGTATGTGGGAATTAGGATATTTCATACAGTGCGTGTGAAGATGTCGGTTAGTCGCAGGTTACTTGTGAAGGATTATGCTCAGTGGTGAAAAAAAAATTGTGAAACGTACAAAGTGAGTGTAAAAACTTTGGAAATGGAGATTATTTTTATAGCAATTAAACCTATTGCACTGAATAAAGACTGTTGGGCTACAAAGTAAAATACAGTAATTTTGTACGTTTACGACAAACGTTTTGGGAAGAAGTTTCCAAAAAAAATCTGTAAGTTTACAAAAATATTGTGAACTTTGCAGAATGCGTATCGATATACAAATATGTATGTTTAATTTTTAAAAAATTGCATACTTATAAATAATAAGTGTCCATTTACAAATAAATTTTTGTACATTTTACAATAATTGGATGAAATGACACCAAACATTTTTTTGGAAACAGTTTCCCAAGATTTTTTTTTGTAAAAATACAAAATATTTTGTAAAGTATGACAAGCTTGAAGGTTATTTTGTTTGACATCAAACACTGCTCATAAAAAAATATGTCTAACTATTCTTCACAGGCATTTGGAAAATTTAGACCGTTTTATTGACCTGCGACATTCTTGTTGTAGTACCTAGACTGATAAATGTTTTGACATAATTTAAGAACACTTATGGTAAAGTATGATTTTTTTAGTATATTATTTAAATTAATACAACAGCTATCACACATCACGTTGCTTTAAAGAATATGGAGAAGAGTATATGTGTATGCTTTGTTCGATGATAGGCTTCATTTCTGAATCTGAATGACTTATACTGTGGTCAACCAGCAGAAATAACCAATATGGAGAATAACCACGTGCACAGAACGGAACATGTGTGTGGAAAGAGGAATTAACCCAGATGTGCACGTAAGACGAACATCTTTTCGTGAAAATTTCTGGTTTCTATGAATGCGGAAATTAAGTGATGCTGTCTTTATCAGGTTTTAAAGATATCGTTGTACCGGAAGCTAGGTATCACAATTTTTGCAGTAAACTTTCGCGAATGGTTTCAATTTATGCCGAAATAAAAGTTTCAGTGCTGGTCGTCCTATCAACACAAACAAAAATTAAAGTTTTGCAAAGCTTTGTTCTTTTTAATAAGAAACGCTGTGACCGTCGATTTTCATTGACAGAACTGTGCGGTTTCAGGATCAGTTCTGGAGAGGAGACAACCTGTAGAAATAAACATAAAAGAAAAATAAGGACAGTTACATTTCAGTGCTTAGAGAAACCGTACACAGAGAAAAAGATTTGGTACATTCAACCGTGTACTTCTTTGTATATGGCGAAACAAGCGTGTGAAATTTGAATCAACCAAATAATTGCTTGCCACTAAGGTTTAGTTCTCTCAACAAGAGTGTTTAATCAAATTAAATGTACATTTTGTTAGAACAACCAAACCAATATTTGACACATTTCATATATTGCTAAAGAAACAAAGATTTTGTTGGATCATATACATACTTGTTACGCCACATACAAACATGTACATCATTAACTGGAACAAACCTTTTTCTACGTGTAAACATTTAATCAAACTAAATAAAATAACGTAAATAAAATCTTGTGACGTCAAGGTACTCTAGTTTAATCTTAATAAAGTACGCACAGTACACACAATCTTTATAAATGACAATACCTGTGTAGATGCAAATCAACAAACACTAAGTTCTCGTGGACTTGATATTGTTCATATCAAAGAAATAGCGCGTCCTGCCGAAACTTATTATTCACTTGAGGATTTGTGACTGTATGGAACATGGGCGAATATTCCCTCATCTCCTTCGTAGAGTGGTTAGATTACGAACGTTAAAAGTGGACGTGGACATCGCAACACAAGCAAAATTAGTTTCTTCCATTCATTAACTTGAACTCTGGAAACCCAAGCGTAATCTACACAACGTTGTGCTGTGCTATGCTATCTTATACCTAAATAAAAAGGAAACAGGGTCAGTTTGGCACTTTGTAATGTTTAATCAACCTCTTTAAATTAAGGTGGTTGATGTTATTACATTAAATATTTCTGGAGAACTAGCCAATGCAACTGCGACATGGAGGCTTCCATATGTTGATGTCCTTGAAGGAATCAGTGGGACACACAGTCTCAGGCAGTAATTTGCTTCAGCGTCTGTCACATTTGTGATCTCAGGATATGCACATACAATATCGTTTCGTGCCCATTTCCTTATTCAAGTAGCTCTTGGTCATTTAATATTATGCATGTGATCCGATAAAAACTATTTGAAGTAAATTGAAATACAAGTGTACAAAGGATTCTCTGAAAATAAACTTCCAGCATTAGGGCGCTGCCAAACTCAGAGCTGTGACGCGAGCAAGGATAGTGATATAAGCTATATGTTAATTAGTATTCTACGTGGCTCGGTACTTGTCTAACCTACGTACATCCCACCATTCATTGTTCTGTTTTCGGTGAGGCCCACACTGCTACAAGATTTTTAGAGCTTTTAAAAAAATACTATGAAAGTACTCGAAAACATTTCATAAATATTTTCCTGTAATTTTATTCCTATAGCAATATTCTCCTCTCCTAAATGAAGAAATGATTTCTGTCTGATAGCGATATCAATAATAATGATAGCACCGCCGAACATAATTTAACTTGTTAATCACTATACTTGCTCATGTCACGACTCTGGTAGGCAGCGCACTCAATGAACACTGTCTTGTCCATTACTGTAAATTCAAAGATTGACAGCGTATCCGTCAGTCGCACTGTAAATCTATGTCAATATTTCGACCAAATAGGTCACACACGGCAGTTTATCAACGCACGTTTCACAGGTTTTGCCGTTTACGAACAATATTTCATTCAGTATATGAAAATACAACACTAAACTACCTAGGGACTTTTAAACTATGTGAAAATGTAAGGCACTTTCAGCATATTTTAAACTGTCAGTGATAGTTGTTTTTTTTTTTTTTGCAGTTATATAGTCTTTACTTATTTCTCATTTTATGTGGTAAACTGTGTTTTAGTTATTTTCGTAGAATTTTTATGCTAGGCCTATAGCAGTCTGTGATTTAATGTAATGTTTTATGTATGTATAATAGAACTACGATAAAAAATAATGCTAACTATCACTACAAATCGGTAATTTAAAAATGGCAAAATTATTTAATGAATTGTAGACAGTATATAAAACAAAGCGAGAACCCATCCTGAACATAAATTTCAATGTCAATGATGTCGAGAACGAGCAGAGGGAAGTGGAATGTAGCAATAGTTTGACCTGTCCACCGCGCCGAACCAGGTACACTGCGACGTTCGGACTGCTCTAGTGATCCAACGAAATACGCTAACTTGTTCACTGACATTACAATAGAAAGCTGAAAGAATGGGCAACAAAATATTCTTGGCATGTTTTTCACGTAGACGTTTAGTTTTGCTGATAATCGTTGTCGAATTTCCACAACATTGATAAAATTATACATTCCTTCATTTTGTTGTTTTACGGTGTATAGTTAACTTAACATTTTTAAGTATTTGTTAACATATTTACGTAGAACAGAGTTTCTATATTATTTTGAACTGTTTCTTTTAATTGTGCGGTAAAAGTTACGCCTCATAGCAGCAGTTTAGTATAACGCTGCACTAACGTGTCACTTATGACTTTGTTGCACGATTTCGATATGACGCACACGGTTTTGAGCGGTAAAGTTTTGATATGTTATTAAGCATGCTTGACTGTGTAAGTGAGCCAAAATTGAGCTTTGGACAAATTTTTTGGAGGTTAAAACCTTTGATTCCTGGCCTAAATATTGACTTGTCTCTTCCATGCCTATCTATTTTTGTGCATGCATGTACTTTTGAAGATCAACTGGATGTAATAACTTGTACTATAACAGGCCTACGCGATAAAATGTGTAAGGCATGCGGCTATTTTACCTACCCTACAGGCAGGCCTGACAAAGCGTGTAATTCTGCCATTGCCATTCGTTCTTAGTTTCATTCGTTGACAAGGCATTTCATTCAATATAATATACGTTTAGAGACAAATTATGTAATGGAAGCAGCCAAACTATAAAGGTAAAAATGAACCAATTTCTGGCGTTTACTTCATATAAATGAATGCGTAATACAATACATAATTTACTCCTAAATAATTTTGAATACACAGCCAGTACAAACACTCAATATCAAACCCTTTCCTTATACAATTGGTTATACGACTTTTAATTTAGTCTTCTTATTGAGAGAAAGGATACTACCTAAATGTCTGTTTTACGATTTAGCGTTTACACTAATACCAGACATATAACCATAATATTTTTCAGTAAACTGTATCTATGTATACCTGAGGTTCGTTACGAGATGGAATAATTTTTTTTCTATACCTTGTGTTGAATAGCAAGTTGTAAACGCATGGTTTTTTTGTACGTCTTTTTGTTGCTATGGTAACTACCATAACACTAGCGGCGACACACAAAATGCTATGTTACCACATTGCAACACTTGTGTTTGTGCAATTCCGACAATATTCATTCCTACAGTTTTCAGGAACATACATTACCTCTCACTATCGGACTGAAAGTATCGAGTCATTTCGTCCGCGAAATTATTCCGTCAGTTTCAAGAATTTGGTCCCACGACATCACAACTACAATAATCACCGACTCCTTTCCCTTCATCAAATATTGCAATAGCAATTTAAGGATACAACAAAATAATAAAGAGGTCGTTTAGTGCGTATTACGAAGGATTCTGATACATCGTTTTGCAATTTACACACACTCGTTCACTGATTTTCTTTTCAGAAACGCTTTGCTCCGGAATTGTAGTACATTAATCCTATTCCGTTCTTTTTATTTTTATAAGGATGCTATTTAGTTATTTAAAAAATAATCGCTGTGTTCAGTTATTGTTACCGTGAACACTAATTTAGACGAATTTTTTAAAAGAATTTTCTGCCACGAAATTTACTAATGGATCTATTTTACAGTAATTGTCTTGTGTCTGTTTGTTAATATCTTAAACTAAACAAATATTTTAAAATTATTTTCTCTCCTCTTAGTTTCTACTAGAAAACAATGTGTTTAAATGTTTGCGGAAATTCGCACGTATTTTATTGTTATGCTTCTCAAGAAAGTTTACAATATTTTTAAGTCATTAAAGTTTTTATGTTGGTATTGATACGATTGCCGAACAGTGACTGTTGACTGTATCATTCGAAAATAATGAAGGTACTTTTTTAATGACATTTAATAAAGTTAGAAGAAAAATAATTTACTTAATTTTCAAACTTCCTGTTATTTTTTTCTTCTTTTGATTGCTTGAATGCGTATTTCACTATGACGTATTGTAATGTACCCTTTATTTCGAGTTAAGGCTTTTTTGAGGGTGCCGCCTGCCTTGGATTCTGTATCTGAGAAACCAGTGAAGTACAGGATGATAAAATATATTCACATAGTTTCCGGCGTCGCCAGTGCCTAGCACTAAACTATAGGGAAAATATTTGGTCTAACAGTTTTATTACAATTCGTTGAGGGCGCCGTCTGGTTGGAGTTGTTCCGCACGCGCCTACTGCCACATCGCCCCTACGCTCGAGGTGCTTATATTTGTGGACAGTGCTACCACCGTACCGCTATAATATGGGGCTCTAAGTGGTGATACTATTAATTTATTGCTGGAAAGTATGTACTAAATGCGAGACCATTATTTTGTTTCGCGTCAACCTGGCCTGTATATTACGTGAATTAGGTGTGTGAAAATACAGTTGGTACCAATGTTGAAACACTTGGAAATAATATTTAGAAAGCACATTATGCTTTGAAAGAACTTAATCATCCTTCTCTGAAATGAATTGTTATGTAGATGGGTACACCGAGAACATGCATAGTAGTTTTTCAAATAAACTCATCTTTATAACTTATTACAAGGCAATTTAAAGGCGAGCTCTTTAAGAGCGCAGTCAGTCCCAGCTGCTAGCTGATGTATACATCTGTCACTGATAGCCATCAAATTTCAGGACTTTATTTTGGCTTTGCGATGTGAAAAAATTAGAAAACACATCCTCGCGGTAGTTATACATGACCAAATGACAGTGGCTTTTATATATATATATATATATACACACACACATATATATACATATACACATATATAATATATAGTGTTTCTACTTGTAGACACACATAGAATGTTAAGAAAATGTCGCATAGTAAGCATACCATGGGAATTTCGGGCTAAATTGGAGAATAAAATAATACTGGCAAAATGTTTTACAGTAACTTTATACGTACACGATGTGGCAATAGCATATTTTAGTCCCCACTTGCACTACACAGATATCTGACTTCTACTGTTCTAATCATCATAGTATGGGCGCAGGTTCAAATCCCAAGTTGGCCTATTCCTAACACGTTTGCTCGACGTAATATACATAAAATAATGCCTGGACACGTATAGCACTCTCCGTGTTGAGTTTCCACATTGTGAAACATTTTGCCTCTAATATTTTCGTAACCAATTTAACGTAGTTGTATTATAATATAGTAGTTCCTCGACGTCCTGCTTGTATGTATATGTATATATATATATATATATATATATATATATATATATATATATATATATATATATATTAGAGTGATAATTCCCACTCTTCTGAACTGTTGTTTGTTTTGTAAAATACCACACTGTGATATTTAAGTCCAGTTCCAAAACTCGCCTTGTCCATCACCAAGGAAAAATTAGTTCTGAACAGTTTTGTCACATTACGCTGAGAATACACATTTATGACCACCGTTTTGAAAACATTAACATAGAACATAGAATGAACAAAGTACACAAGAATTAAATCAACCTACTAAGTAACACTCGGAAAAATTTCTGAAATGTCGTATTACAGTATAGTACAAATAAAAAAATGGCCATCGTTTGCCAAATATGACTACAAGATGAACGAAGCGTACAAAAGTCAAGGCAGTTAAGTATTATATGTGTTCCCAATTTGACGAAATTCGGACAAACATTTCCTGAGATGTCACATTTTGACAAAACAATAGAAAAATGGCCGCCATCATATCCTCAGATATGTAAAATTATGCCAAATATAGGAAAATGACTAGCGTTTTGAAAATATGCCATAAAGTAAACGAAAAGCAGAAAAATATTTCCTCAGGTATGTGAAATTATGCTAAAAACATCAAAGTGGCCGCATTTATAAATATATAAACGTTTCTAGGAGCCGTAGTAATTGAGGAACTCTGATGGAACACTGTTGGCTGTGAAAAAATTGGCATTTCTGTTTCAAACGTGAAATATTTTTCTTTGTTAAGACTACTGCCGCACATTATCTATTTAGTTTTGTATATTTCGTTTATCCTATAGTCCAGGGGCGTCATTTCAGGTTTTTCTAGGGGGGGGGGGGGTAAGATTTTGTTTTCTGGCGACAGTGACCTAGTTGCATCTTTTTTATTAACTAAGCATGTATAAATTAGATACTTTAATAATAAAACTTCAGTTTTATGTACTTAAGTTAGCATTATTTAAATTTAAAAATACCAAAAATATATTTATACACATAAAATTCTAAATCCAGGGGAGGGGGCATTTGCCCCCCCCCCCTGTAGCCCCAAATGACGCCCCTGCTATGGTCATATTCTTAAAACTGTTGTCAGTTTTATATTTTCAGCATAAAATCACATATCTCAGGAAATATTATTTTTAATTTCACCAAATCTAGTAACTATATACTGATCAGTAGAATGGAATTTTTTCGTGTATCTAATCCGCATTCACGTAATGTTGCGAAACATTATAATTACGTATGTGTGTGTAAATGTAATAACATCCGTATTATTTTGAGAGTGCAAGTCTTTGGAATAGATTCTTTGTAGATTGAATTCATACTGAAAATTATATCAGTATACGGTAAAAACGTTGTTAAATTTTTAGTATTTAAATAGTTTAAGTAATATTGAATAATGAAATGTTCAAAATAAATGTTCACAGTCAATTTTAATAACTACAAATCCTATAAGCTGCATTATAAAAACGTACCTAATTTTTTATAAGGAAAAACCCCTGAATTTTATCCCTATTAAGGAAATCAAAATTATATAATTACATACGATGTAACGATTAAATGATCCTTTGCGTCTGTTAGTCTAAACATTACCAAAGTACAAATACTACCTAATTTCATAGTTAAATGGGCCTGCATTTTAGCATTTAAGGAATTATAATTTTTAAACCGAAGCTATTCGAGTGGTTTTTCAATAAAATTAAATGCGAGATATTTGGATTTTGAAAACGGAAAGAAAGAAAGAAGAAAGAAGGAAGAACCAATGTAATGCTTTTATTTTGCAAGGAGCAAGAAACCAACCGCTTTGATTTCGCAAGGGTTTAGTGCTCCAAAGAATGTTGTTTTAGTACAATGATAATTACAGTACGCATAACTTAGTTGTTTTTCACATAGCATGTGTTTCATAGATTTCAGTATTTATTTGATGTCTTAAGAGTATGTTAATATACATGGTTCTGATTCAGAACTAGATATGTTGTGCAGCTTCAAATAAGAAGATCTTAATAACTTTCCTGATATTTAAAACGTTATTCAAACATACGCCCTAATTTTTAAGCGAATTCTCATTTGTATGCTCGTTGCATCAAGTTATTAAATTTAAGAAATGTTGTTACAAAATGCGTGTTTTATAAAGACTATGTTCAATTAAAGTCGTGGTTGGAATTCCTGTAATATATTTATAACTACAATCATTTATTCTTTCACTGTGCTAAGTTATCCAGATTCACTTCCTCGTTTTCGTAGAGATGTTGAACACCCTTAGCCACTTTGTTACGAACCATGCAGTGCGAAACATTGCTGGTTCTAACATCCAAAATGGAACTGTAACCAGGCCACTCGACCAGGAATTAATAATATTCAACACGAAGTTGCTACAAGCGTCAAGGATAACCTCCCCACTCCGACAGCGACACGAATTGCCACAGAGGACAAAATACAGGACCGTAGCCAGGTGGGGTCCAAGTCGGGCTACGCCCGACCTGGGTTAATTTTTGCGCGACATATCATAGTAAGATAGACTTATACACTTCTGCAGAAATAGCTGATACACAGGCATACTAGGCTTTCCTGGGAAATGGTTCGCCCGATCTGAAATAATTTTCTAATTACGGGTCTGACACAATATAGGGGTGTGCCCTTGTCCGTCTGCAAGCTAACGCCACCTGGGACACACCACATTAAAGATGCACCACGACATCAACCAAGGCCGTAGCCAGAGAGATATTTCGGGGGGGGGGGGATTGAAGTTGCAGACTTAAAAGATTCACCGATACCCCTCAAAAAGGCGGGGGGTCCGGGGGCCCTCCCCCGGGAAAATTTGAATCTGAAGGAGCAAAATGGTGCTATTTAAGCACTTTTCGCATCTAAACATTGAATAAATCACTATCAGGCTTATGCTATACTTGTTTAAAGATAACATTTGTATAAGTGAAGAATTTAATTAACATACAAAACACAAAAAAATTTGCATGTATATAAATTTCAGTGTTTTTATGTACCTACTAATAAGTTATGTGGTCTCACTCTCAAAGTGTTGTTTTGTTAATATTTTCTTCACTTTTTGCAGACTTCGTACATAAGGCCCAATATTTTTTTTTAATAAGTAAAGTAATAAGTAACTTCCATAACAATTTAAAGTGAAACTAAATACCCTACCTACATAATCCTTAAAATATCATATTAAAAGCAACAATTAAATATGCTTTCTTTTTGATGGGATAGCTAAAACTATGATACAGGAATGTTTCAAATAGCATTGCATATTATCTTTAAAATACTGCAAGTTCATTCACTTGAAAATTTTCTACACATTAACTGCTAGTCACTGGACAAA
>PNEQ01038408.1:0-14642 GCA_003012365.1 Medauroidea extradentata | reverse complement strand
AATTTTGTGTATTGAAACATTTTTTTAAAATACTCAACATCGCGGAATATGAAATTTAAACTTATATATAAAACAAACCATCTTTATTCTCGTATGGTAAAAAAAATCAATTGTGTATCATTAATACTTTAGTTAATAAACGATTGCGAATTGTTATGTGTTTTTGAAGTTTTGAGGTAGGGTCCATAGAACCCTTAAGTGGATGTTAGGTTTTACAGGACCCTACTGACAGATTATTGAGATAGTCTTTACAGTTAGGCGAGTATGTTTACAAGATTCAGCATCGCTCAGGCAGAGAGCATGGTAATGCAGACTGTATGAGTAGGCGAGTGCGCAATGTAGAAGTTAGTGCTGAGGAAACTATGGGTGCAGAACAACAAGCCAATGAGGCGTGCCAAGCATATAGACAGCAGCCAACACTTGTAGAACAGAATGGTTTTCTGTTTAAGGAAACTCATTTAGGTTTAAGACTAGTCGTCCCGAAGTCTCAACGAGATAAGATCTTGAAAAAATGTCATGATTCTATATGTGTCGGTCACCTAGATAAGAAAGCTACAAACCCTAAAGTTTCTGAAAGATACTGGTGGAAATATTGAAAACAAATGATAGACAATTATGTAACAACCTGTATATCATGTAATCGCTGTACTACCTAAGGAAAAACTCAAGCTAATCTGGTTGAACTACCTGAAACTGAGCGACCTTCAGAGGTTAGGCCTAGATATTGTAGGTCCTATGCCTAGAACTGCAAGTGGAAATCGCTACATCTGAATCACCATTGATCATTTCTCAAGATATCTGGTAATGAAGCTTCTTTCCGATGAAACAGCTGAAACAGTAGCCACAACTTTCGTGTTTGAATGGATATTGATATTCGGTGTTTCAGATGCTGTCATCACAGACCAGGGAACCAACTTCTTATCAGAACTCATGACTCAGTTATGCCAGTTGTTACGTCTAAAAAAGCTGAGAACTACCCCAGGACATCCACAAGGTAATGGAAGAACAGAGCGTGTACACAGGACAATTGCTAAAATGACAAGTCATTATGTCAGTAATCGTCATGATGATTGGGATGTGTATTTACCTTATGTGTGTGCTGCATACAACAGTCAAGTGCATACCAAGGACACAGTTGAGTCCTTACAAGGTTATGCATTGCATGAAGAAGTCCACTCCTCATGAGCACTTGACTGTGCCTCCTTCAGTTAGCAACAGCCGTGTTGCCAAGTTAGCAAGAAAACTGCGCAACGTGTGAAAGTCAGTGAAGCAATGCAATCATTCTGCATTCCTATATCAAGCTTTGCAATACAACAAGAAGGCAGTGAAGAAACAGTACAAGATTGGAAACCTCAATAACCTGAGCAATCCAGTGTTAAAGAAGAATCAAGTCAAGTAATTCCAGCAAGTGTGGAAAGAGTCGTATCCACTTATTGAGGTGTGCTCTGCAGTTACCCTCAAGCTTCAGTTGCGTTTCCGCTCCATCATCGTTTATGTGAACCGAGTCAAGCCGTACACAAATATCGCCAAGCCGCCTTTGAACTTGATGACCACGACCATCCGAGAGGAAAACCACAGAAGCAACCTCCAGTTCCGCTTGCAGTCAAGAAGCTACGACCTCCTGCGGCTCAGTCAGCCGCAGAGCATGTCGGTACACCACCCCGACGCCGAGCAGTAACAAAGATCCCCTCCCCTTAACCACCATCATCACCGGTGAGACTCTCCATGCCCTACAACTTGTGAAGACGTCCTTGAAAATGTTTAGCATGTGTGTAGTGTTGTGTAATATTTTTTGTTTTGTTCTAGCATCTGAAATCCAAGTGCGTCAGTTCAATGTACGTATAGTTTTTAAACGTCAAGGTGATGTTATTGTGTCAGACAGTAGGTACTTAGTTGTAATACGTTTTAATATTTCTGCCTTGTCTCAAGAATGTAGGTTACTAGGTGATATGTTAGATCTAGTATACAGTGCACATCAAAATGAGTCTTATGATAGTATAGATTCTAATGGGTATGATGATAATTTCAATCTTGCCTTATCTCAGTTGCGTGGTGCATATGATAATTTCAAAGCAGAAGTTGATAGTTCCACATAATTTCTTCCTGACCTTAATGTTAAAATCAGAAGAAGAAGAAGAGGTTTGTTTGACCTAGGTTGTAAAGTAATTAAAGCCATATTTGGTACAGCAACTTCTGATGATTTGGAACAGTTAAATTAGCGGTTTGATAATGTTGATTTTATTTCTAGAAGTATTGCTTCTGATGTAGCAAATAATTTAATTCTTTTGAGAGATTTGTAAAACAATAATTGGCACTGGAATGATTGAGAATGCTTCTCGCTGTGACTTGATGTTACCTCACAAAACAAGAAACAAGAAGCGTTAGCTATGGCCTGTGCCTTCATTAAACATTAAAACCAAACACACAAACGGGGGAACGTACTACAGGTAGAGACGCTGGTGCCTGGATCAACAAATGACGTTGTTAATGCCGGGGTGGTGCTCCTGCAATTTACTTAACTTGCTACAAGATACTCAACTACACTACGCATCATGCTACTCTACTTCTACAGAATTACCACACACATGACCAGGATCAGAAAAACTAGAGAAATTAAACAGACAGGCTAAGATAACCATCTTGACATTTATTACCAGAAAAGAATTGAATAACAAAAATGTACACATGTAAAATAAGCGAGAATCTTGTAAACAGTTCCTCTCGTCATTTAAGTGTTAACTATTAACAACTAACACAAAAAAAAAGAAGTCTTTTTTGTGACTGCTCATTCAACACAATAGTTAGGGCGCATCTATACATTAAGGATACAATAAATTCCAGTTCCAAGGCTTGTGTTCCCAAGGATTTATTAAACTCTTTCTTTTCATAAAAAAATAAGTTAATCAGGAAAAAGTATGTGACATGAATACTTCTCATATCTTAACCACCTATCATAATACCGGCCACGGCCTACAAGTGGACAACATCCAATCGCGAGTAGCCCTATCGTCAAAACCATAAAAATAAAATAGAGTCTGACTGTACTACAAGTAATTTAAAAGAAAAATCTACTACACCTGGTCACATTATGCTAATGTCTACACTGGCGTCCTTTAACTTACCTCGCTGCTAACTGCTATCATCCTCTCACCTTCAAATCTACTCGACGACTCCCTCTGTGCGACTAACCACACCATTATTCTACCAGAAAAAGTGCCTATGCACTTTCTAAACTACTATGTTAACAAAAAAACTACCTAGGGAAAGAGAATAAAAATAAATTTGACTTATCTGGCTACATAGTGACTGACGTCATGTCAAGTCGAGCCTCCCCCGGGCTCGTCCACGCACAGCTCACTCGAAACGCACATCTCTTCTGCTCGGCAGCTTGCCCACAACCCTCCTGCATGCGCCTTTTGTCTCCCATCCGTCCACGCATCCACGCCAGCTGTTGCTGCTCAAAATCATATGACCCCTTGTGACCAACCTCTCTCTTTACTCGCCGCTTGCCAGTCTGTCTCCAAGCCACAGCAGTTCTCCTCCTGCTGTCATACTCGCACATTATCCTTCCTCCTCCTACCCTAGCTCTGTCGCTTCCCTTCACATTCCAGCTGATCGCTGCGCCAGACCACCGTCTGCACCTTGTGCTATCTGCGTGCCACTGTGACCGCTCTATCACCTTCTCCGCGCATGTGAACAGCTACTAACTTCAGCGAGAAAAGTGCTGCTTGGCTCGTGCCACTGTCAACAATCCCTGGCGTATGCTGAGGTTCAGTGTTAACACAAAAAAAAAAAAAACCCACGAGCTATCTGCTAATTATGCTGCACAAGTTCCTGCCTACCAGCTGCTCTTGGTGATGTACTAATCTTAAGGAAAAAAAACCCAAAAAAGTTAAAAGTTCCTAATCTTTAAATATCTTCCAAATTTACGCAAAACAGTATCTAACCGTTTTAAAGCTCTTGCTACAGTCAATGATGTAATGTTTTTGAATGTTATTTATCCGGTTTTACACATACCAGAATTTCAGTTTAACGTCAATCCAAAAAAAGTATTAGGTTGGTTACCAGTAAATTTAACTATGTTGACAAATCTACCAGTATTTACAAAGAAATGAATACAGTGTACCATATAGTCAGATCATGCACATTGTAAATAAGCCTGAAGCCAGTGTAGCTGATGTTCTTAGTATTCTTAATGTATGTTTAGTGTGTATTCTCAGTATTACTATAGTTGTTCTAGTGATAGTGTTTAAGAAATGCTACTTGGTTAAGTTCATGAATAACAGTTCTACAGACTTGAAAGGCGTAGCAGCCTCTGAGGTTAAAGTTGTGTGGCCTAGTGCCAGTGAGCCAAGCTTAGCAGCTCAACAATAGTCTTGTTTCACTTGTATTTTACATGTATCCGGGTTGTATATCTATGTGTTTACGTTGAGTGTCGCTGTGGACTCCACTCTTCAAAAAGGAGGGTGATTGTAAGAGATTGTAACTACTTGTGTACACCCAGTGTGTAGTTTGGTTTGCTACACCCAGTAGCTCGCTGCTCGCCACTGGCCAGTTGTCGTCAGGCTGCAGCTGAGGTGTCAGCAACGTGCCCGCCGGCCTGCCCACGCCACGCTGTGAGCGCGAGGTAGTTGTTAGCTAGCAGTCTGCGCGGCCAGATGTGTCTTGTATGTTAGTAATGGCAGTAGTTAGTTAGCAGTCCGTGGAGCCAGACGTGTAGTGTCTGTCGGTATGGCAGTTGGAGTAAGACGTCCGCAGAGATAGATGTAGGTGCGCTGTTCAGATAACACCCGAGTTGAGCGACCAGCTGAGGCATATTTAGTTATGTCAGAGTAAGTAGAGTTGTACATAGTCTAAAGACATTTGCACGGGCCGCCGGCGTGTACACGAGTGTGTCCCACAGCAACACGTCACCCTTGTTGTATAGTGTGTGGGACAGTAGTATGTTAATAAATGTGGGAGACACGCGCACCATAATTTAACATGTTCTTGTTAATTGTGGCACCCGTCAATCCTTCGTCTAGGCCCTCTACCATCTCTCTCGTGGATCAGTTACTTTGATCTTGCCGCCTGATGGTTGGTCCACCCTCTTAACTGGCCATCGAGAGCGTGTGCCCGGCACGTGGTCTTGTGATGTCAATGCTGTCCGGGGGGAAGGGGTAGGGGTGATGGGCCTGGCGTGGGCCGGCAGCTCACGTCACTTGACGAGTGTCTCGTAGAGGTTGGTTGCGAGTGCGATATCGCACTAGTCCGAGCTTCTAGTGTAATGGGCCTTGGTTCACTGCCAAGTCAGTTGCGGAACACAAGTACAAGAAATAACCTTTACTTCAAATGTGGCTAGCAGTAGTGAAGCATACATGAACTTGAAACAATATAGGATGAAATATTAAATTGAACTTCCACACAAACAGAAACCATTCAGAACTAATTATTAAGAATAACAAAAATTATTGTTGCATACATTTATTTGTGTCTAGTTTAATATTTGTAATTGCACAAAATCCAAAGAATGACCTCTGTAAATAGTAACGTTAGTCGTGGGAAAACATTAGCAACATACACAGTATGCAATATAACCACATGAACGTCTTGTAAACAGAATTCAAACATGGATACATTTAAAATAGTTCAAAATCATGCCAATGTAGATATACCTAAGTATATATTTCCACAAAAGGAAACAAAACGAACAAACAAGAGTGATAAAGAACAGGTGTTCTTGTACACATACTATGTATTGCTTTACGTCCCATGCATGGGTTCAAAGTTTACAGGTCAGCTATGACCGTTTACAATGACGGAAAATATTTTGCGCACCTGGTGCATCTGACAGGCAATAAGCCCACACAAGTTACATGCAAAATTGAAATTTGCCGCATAATTCAATGGCAAAACCATGTTAACTATCCCAATAAATATTCAAATTACGGATCAGCAATGTCTCGTCCACGGGCTCCACTTTATAATCAACTAATCCAAAATTTCAAGGAAGCAATTCAAGGGACAGAACTATAATAACTAACGCACGATGAAACAGCGTTTTGAACCTTACAAAGCTAACAGGCAATGCAAAATAGGCCAACAAGTACAACCCTAACATGAATTACAATTAGGTCCAAAAAGAATTTTTAAGAGACGGCTTCTGAAACGTAAATTTAGAAAAAACAAAGGGAAACACTGTAAGCTTTAACACATTGCGGCAGCCGCCTTGTCGTCAAGAGGGAACAAGTTCCCTACCTAACTATCCACTACAATAAGCTGGAGCTTGTGTACTTACATGCTGTCTGTGACGTTCCCAGTAGAAGAGTGAAAAGACAAGGCCCACACATACACTGCGCGAAACTTGGCCAGAGCTTAACACTGCATACGTGCAGCGAAGAAGGGAAGGGGATCGCAAAGAGTTGGTAAGGAATAATAGAGTCACGCTAACCGAGCCACCATCGTAGCTCACACTCGTCGACAAAGTAAAGTAAAGCATCACCGCGCCACCGTCGCTCAAGAAGAGGGACGGTGCAATTTTAATATCCATCAAGTGTTATTCGTTGATAATTCCATCGCTCGTAGATTGTTTTTTCAACAGTCCATCTTGCTGTTAACACCAGTAAGCCACAGCTACCAAATTACAAAGCTAATTTAGGTGGTGTAAGATTACATTATTGTGTACTTATACCTAAACGAACATTCTAAAATTGCAGTTCTTAAGATCCTACGCAGCATTTAGGTGTAGTGAAGGGTGGCAGAGGAATTGTACATTGTAAATCCTAGCAATGATGGCTAGCTTTAAAGCTTATTAAACATCATAGTAAGTACCCTTTCTAAGCAAATTAAACCTGACAATGTAAAAAAATACAACTTAACAATAAAAATTAAAATTTAATGATTACCAAAAAATAGTCTTGTGATACTCGATAAACTTTTCATAGTTCTAAAATTTATTCTGATGCTTGTAAAGTGTGATAAAATATCATGAAGTGATGTGATGTTGCCGTCCCAAAGATTACAGCCAGTTAATATTCAATATTATGGGATTCCACCAATATTTCTAGGTTTTTGAACGGAAATTTAATTAACCATTTAAAAGTCAGCGTGAAGCTGCTTTTTTTATAGAAAACAGTAGGAACTCCATAGTAGTTTTAACGTAAGTTTATACACGCATGGTCCTTTACTTGTCAAAGACATATATTATTTCTTGTTTGTATTACATTCTGTTGATTACCTGGGTGGATAGTGATTTGACGTAAAAAAAATTTTCCCTTTCCTTTCTTTTATTTGCCAATATTGTTGAAAGGGTTTATAAGATGCTCACTCAGTTCAGAGCTTATCTCTGAAACTTACTTAAAATAATTTAGTCGAAAGCTGCTCACAATACGTCAGCCACTTAACTTGCTTCTTCTGTCCTTAGCCAAAAATGTGCTAGGATAACTTAATAAACAGTACAAATTCACAAAAATACAAACTCTCCAACAGTGGACTTACTACATGTGACGTGAAAATATTAAAAAAGATAGTGTGCTTGGTAGCCTCACTACTTAAATTCCAAAACGTTAAAGAATAGCGTACATTCTAAACTGAAACATGCATTACAAATAATCCCTCAAATTCAAGTAGTGTGTACAATCCTCTGTTATTGGTGGTCTCATGAGAAACAGAGCCCTGTAGTATTTATTGTGGTCTCAGAGGTTAACTTGTGAGTACGGTACAATCTATCAACTTTGATTGTTACATGTGTTGTTTATTTTTATTAAACAGTGACAGACAACTATAAATTATATGAAAGGAAAAAAGTACATAACAATGGTTTCAAAAGTACTTGACTGTATCCTGAACCACCTATACAAGATATAGTCATCTTTGCGCGAGGCATAATCAATGTTTCTGTTATATCGTCCTGCCAGTTTCTTAAAGTTTCACATTACTTATACAGTTTTCAGCTGTACACATTGCCAATGAGACAGTTTCAACGGCGTTGTACTCCACTTCCCTGCCGGACTGCCACTGATAGTTAACATCTTGTAGCAGTTTTGCCTTACGATGTACATCATTTTCAAGGGGCCGTCAAACATTGAAAAAAAAAGCTTCTTATGTATTGACATTTTCCTAAAAAGAGCTTACAGCGTCTCGACACAAGATCTCCTACTACAAGATGACTGAATTTGCATACCTAGGGATGTTTGTGTGGCTTTCTGCAGGCTGTATAAAACCTTGATTTGATAAGTATAATTGTTTCTTGCAGGAGCTTGCTTAGATCCTTGGTCCGTGCGATGTCTAACTTCAACTACAAATTGGGGGGGGGGGGACCTTGTTTATTTTCCCTTGCCTGAGATGTATAAACAAGTACCATATTATTCAGTGGTTCGTTACGAACAAAATAATCTTGACGGACATTGTTACAGTGACCATACTGCACTTACATTGGTGTGCTCAGGTTAGAGTTGTTAGGTACTGCATGCTCCAGCTGTATTGGTTAACCTTGGGGATAGGTTGTAGCTTGTGAAATGTGGTCCATTAGGCACGACACTATCATATTCAGTGTTTGCTGACTTTGTTGTATCTGCATATCATACTAAGCTACTGGTGCTGAGACAGGAGAAGTAGGAGGTCTGCTACTATGCCTCTCAGCTCTTTTGGCCAAGTTATTGTACCATTGTTGTCTGCATATGTGCTCAGATGAATCTTGTTCTCTTTTTCCTGAAATTTTTCCCTAGATTTTCATTTACCTTAGTGGTATCACAGATGATATCTGGAATTAGCACAGTAAAATTGTCACAAACTTTCCTGCACCAGCTATTGTTGTTGTTGGTTGTCCGTAACTTTGGCAGCATCAAAACAGGTCTGCCACTCTAGTGTGTTGATGTTACAGTGGTTTTCGTGTGCATACTAATGCTAATTTTGTCTTTATTTATGTGTTGATGGCCGTTACAAAGGGAGGGGGTTATTACAACAGACCTTTCTGCATCTGTAGGACTCTCCCATTCTGACAATCAAGGTTCAGTAATAGATATCGGAGATCAGCTAAATTTGTAAATTATCTTGTTGATACCTTTGAGGTAGCGGTAATGTGATGAAATCAGTGAATACATTGTCATTAAGATGGCGGATGCGCTCATAAAATGTACTAAAATTTTTTCTAGCGATTTTACCCTCTTTGAATCATACATTTCACGGAGAAGTCGGCCGTGTTGAACCTGAACTGTTACAATTCTATGCTGCTTAAGGAACTCTTCATTGAAATGAGGGGGGGGGGGGGCAAATTAGCAATATAAAAAAGTCAATATACCATGTGTGGTATTGCCACAATCTGTATATATAAAATGAAGTGTCCTCACTCGTCAACACACAGCCCAAACCACTGGACTTGGAACCATTAAATTTTGAGGGTAGCTTCCTTTTAACCCACTAAAAAGGAATTTTTCGAAATTTAAGAAGGTGAAAAGGAGTGAAATGTGTTTCCAAAGAATCCTTGATATCTCATTAACCTGGTAAGCCATCATTATTTTTTAACTTCAAAATATTTGCTCAAAAATGCATATTAGCTAATTTTTTTATTTTTTGAAATTTGAAGTTAATGGAGTGAAAAGCTGTAAAATGTGTTTTTCGTCAATCCTTAATCTCTCTTAAACCAGTTAAGATACAAGGTGACTTTTTCTTCAGAATGATGCTTCCATAATTGTCTAAAAAAATATTTTCAGAATTTTTCAAAACTCCAACTTATAAAATTTTTTTTATTATTAATTGTTCATCTGTATCTCTTAAACCTGTTGAAATATCAAGAAAATGAAGCGTGTGTTTTGAAATTCGAGCTTGAAAGCTGTTAAAAGAATAAAACGTGTTTCCAATTAATCATGTGTATTTCTTAAACCCGTTGAGATATCAAAATTATTTTTTGATAAGAGTGAAGCTTATGTAAATATCTACAAATCAAATTCAGGATTTGATGAAGTTAAGCTATTAAGGGTGTGACATGTTACAGAACTCTCGAAAAATCAGCACAAACATGGAGAAACAATTCAAAAGTTGTTACTTTTTGCTAGCCTATTCATAAATAAACCTCTTTGGTCTTGGGCTAGTTCACACATAAGAATTCTTACGACCTACCGTGAAGCATTCGTTTGGAATGATAGTCTGTGGTTTAGGAGGTTTTATGGTCTATCCTGCGTAAGACATAATGGCGGGAATTATTGTGTTATTATATGTGCACATATTAGTGGTATTTGGAAGATTGTGACAGTCCAGTCGAGTTATTTGGGTTTGAAGAGACTGATTTTAGCATAAAAATCTTTTTTTGAAACAGATTAAGGCATGTATGACATTAAAGAGAGTACAACCACTAACCAATATTTTATACAGAGTTGCTGTTTATATTAAATTATTCCATGCGGGCAAAGCCATAGCTGGACAGCTAGTGCAAATATAAAATTATGAATTTTTTTGCATATGAAGGCCTATAATAGCATTGAGGGATGTGTTTGACGGTAATTGCTGGTAAGAAAGAGTGTCTAAGAGAGCTATTACAAAATTTAACTTGGTGCATTAAAATTTTTCAGATTAGTTTATTTCATATTTATTGTTTCAGGTAACACTAACAGAAACACATTTAAATATGTATTTAAAATATTTTTACTGTTTGAAAAACATATTGAGACAGAGCTGGCCCAACGTGGGTTTTATTTCCAGGTATGTAGAATGAGTGAGAGATTTTGGTCAGCGCTTAACATTGAGGTCGTAAGTGCAGGTGAGGGGTGACATGAGGTGAGTATGGAGCAAGAACCGGAATTGAAGGGGCAGGGGAAATGGGAGATCCCAGAGAAAACCTGCCAACCAACGGCATTTGGTACGATTCCCACATGTGAAAATTCAGGGACCGTCCCCGCCAGGAATCAAACTCAGATCACCTTGCTAGGAGACGAATGGTCTGACCATTTGGCTGCCGTGCCTCTGCCAGATGTGTAGAAGGGGAAGAAATTATGGACAACTTGCAGTAAATAAAGTCTAGAGAGATCATATGACAGATGTGTTCAACATGGTCTCAACTGTTTGTAGATGTCTAAATACATACTGGAGGTGAACTTACTCACTACCACTCCTTCATAGCTCTAGTTGTTGGACAAAGGTTGACAGTCTAGCCTGGGAGGTAAGGAGTGTTTGTTTTATTCTTGTGGGGAACTGCAGGTGCAGAGTAGTAGTTAAGACATTATTGCACGGCAAGCTTTGTAGTTCTTCTAGTTGATGTGTCCTTGACGATGCAATATGGTCGAAAAAGAATGTTGCCCACTCCCACGTTTACAGGTCACATAGAACAGTGCTGTAGCACCAAACTTGTCTCAGGGTATGCTCAGAAGTCAGGGTATGACCATTTCCTGGTGCCAGGTCGCCAATGGTCCTTTGATATAAATTAGCAGATGTCCTGGGCTGAATCAACCAGAAGGTGTACTGCGTATGCTGTCGACTACAGCATTGCTTAAGAGAACTAAGTGGATGTCATGAGGGTCTTTACTACTGTGTAATGTTAATGCACGCTTATATTTCCACCCTAGTTTGCAGTCTTGTCTTCGGCCAGAGACAAAGAGTGTTCTTGAAAGCTAAGTTAACTCTATTCTCTGACTAACACGGAAGTAATTAGTCCATAGAACGTTTTATGTTACAAGATTGAAACTCTTAGCTCGTCACTTCATGCCAAAAAGTCTTTTGGTTTTGAGTCAATGCTGATGGCGTGTTATTTGTTATAGGCTACTGTATTTACCTGAATATAAGATTTGATTGTATTCCAATTTTTACTTCCCAAAAACTGGTGGTCATCTTATTTTCAATACTTATGACTAAAATTATTTGCTTTTTTACTTAAGTACTTGTTTGGCATTTCACAACCTTATTGATACCTATAATAAAATATAAAATCACATGGTAAGTAAAAATGTACATGTTTAAATGTAGCTAGTGTAAATTGAGTTTTAAGTTTAATAAATAGTAAACCTTTTTCAACAGTTTGACCTAGTTTTAACTGTGCTTGATGATTGGGAAATTAGTTTCATCCAATTAATCAAAAGACTATAATTAAATGTGTATGTTTCAGTAGTAGTCAATGAAATTTTTCTGGCATCTTTAGTTTATAGCAAAAATTATTTTTTTCTTCTAGACCAAAGTGAAAATGAGGTCTTATATTAGAAGTATTTATATTTTTTTGGTAAATAGTGTGTTATTTACTTGCTAGATATTTAATCATAGTTTCTAAGTGTCTTTGTTCAGTTGGCTGAGATCTAACCAGCAGTGGTAACTTGTTAATGTTGCAGGATGTGAAGCCAGGTGAGGAGTTGAGCGAGGACCACTGCAGTTATACGGAGGAGGACGAAGGTGTCGAGGAGGAGGAGGAGGAAGAAGAAGAGGAAGTGGAAGAAACGCAGGATAATGTAGAAGACAACAAGGGATGCATAGTGACTGCTGACGAGCCTCCTGACAGGGTACCAACAGAACAGACAATACCCCCAGACAATGGGCTGCTGCTTCCTGCTCCTCGCAGTCTTGTCGAGTGTATATTGCAAGATACCGCTGCTGAGAGTGGTAAGTGTCGCACAATCGTAGCACATTGATTAACGCAGGAGCATGACAGTTTTAAACATTGTATGGTTCTCTTTGTTAAACATGTCTTGATGGGCTGTTAAAATATAAACAAGGGATGCATTGTACAGTTTCCCAGTGATAGTGACGATGAAGCGCACTTGCCACATTATCTAGTGTACATCTATGTTCTGGCTCTTCGACAGTGGGCTGTACAAAATGGTTCCAAGAAGAAAGTAGACAGATTATCTCTCAATACTCACATTCTGGAGTACTTGGGTTCTGTACCAATCTCTAGCCATTCTGCAGTGTGACCTCAGATGTGGAAAATAGGGAATTATCAGGGAAATATTAGCATCTGGAAATAACCGTGGGTATTCCAGGAAACTTTTGGCCCATCTTTAGGAAATTTTCTTCAGTAAAAGATAAGCTTTAATAAAAGTTACAGGTTATAACATTTGAGTGCATTATTTTTTTTATCAAAAACTACCTTCACGTAGATGTGATTGTACATAATCAGATTCATTGTTATAATGAGTGGCCACCTTGTTCTGAGTTTCCATGGTTGCCCTAAATGAATCCAGGCACATTCTGAGGTGGTTCTCTGACAAAGGCCATGGCCAATTCCTGTCAAGTTTCTGTCATTGTGTCATTTTGTATGTAAACATCTCTAATAACCTTGTTGTTGATGAGATGTAAATCACATTTACCTTACGTATTTGTATATCCTTTCCTTTTCATTCAAACATTGCTTGAGTGATGAAAATGCCTTAACAGCAATGGTAATCTTAAAAACTTTCAGGACAACAGTTAAGGGAAGATCACAGATTCAACAGAGAAAAGGAGACTGGAGTAGCCAACAGCAGCAAATTAAAACAAACTCAAACACAAGAACAAGCACAAGAGAACAAAGGAGCACAAATTTGTGAAATTTTGGCTTTCTTCAGATGAAGAAGTAAACTAACAGAATAACAAAATTGCTGCCAGGGTGACTTCAGTCAGGTGTTGCCACAGCTAGTACAGTGTTGCCAGACCTCACAGATAACTCTGCAATCTAAAATTCACATAGTCACAATCTACCACTCGTGCTACTTTTTTGGATGTAGTCATCAACGTTGAAAATGGCAGCTTAAGATTAAAGTAGAGTAAAATCTGTTACAGTTCTACAACCATCAATACAGTAAGTGCATAGCTCCATAATAATCACAAATGGTTGATTTAAATTTTATATAAAAGAGGAATGTGTATACGGTGAACCCTCGATAACTCGGACCTCGATGTCCCGGACTTCGGATAACTCGGACAGAACTTTTAAAAAATTTTTAATAATTTTTAATTCATTATTTCTTGGTTAAAAGACATAAAAAATCATTTCTGCTGGATATAAATTCATCACATTATATCTTAGAACAGTATTAAACTTTATAACGTAGTCTTCCATCGCTACTCAGCTTTTAATAATCCCACAGTAAATATCTGGCAAGTTCCGTGTATTAAATGTTACTAGCGAGGCGCGCGACGCGCGAGTAAAGATGCAATGCAGCAGGCCGACCTCTCACTTCTTCATCTTTTCTCCCTCTTCGTCCTGCGAGCCAGGCACGCACGTGTGTCGCAAACAAACATTTCAGTGTGGTGCTTGTGAAATGACGGTAACTACGGGTTACAATGACACATAAACTGAAAATTATTTTGTTCTGGTATGTGCAATAAATTCAGGGCTGCAAATCAAATTGTTCCGGACATTAAGGAAAAATTAAAAATCATTGCTTCGCATTATGATGTAGGAAAATTGGTGAGAGGGTTTTACGCCCCTTTAACAACGATGTTTTCAAGAGCCGATGTGGGTGGTGAAATAACAACACAACATCCATGCCCAAGCCGGACACGATGAGCAGGGCCGCAACTAGAGTCTGTGTCACCCGGGGCAGATACAAATTCTGGCGCCCTCCTTTAATTACGGCTATTTAAGTGTTTTTCATACTTAAACCACTGATTAAACATAAGTATTTTAAAGGTATTTGTTTCAGTGAAGTATACAAATATACCTTAACCAAACTTGGAGTCTTGGCTGTTCAAACTCAGGGTTATTT